>CABFWO010001548.1:48531-166678 GCA_902155825.1 Timema genevievae | reverse complement strand
AGAAAGAGAGAGAGAATTAAAGAGAAAGAGAGGGAAAGAGAGAGGGAAAGAGAGAGAAAGAAAGAAAGAGAGAGAAAGAAAGAGAGAGAAAGAAAGAGAGAGAAAGAAAGAGAGAGAAAGAAAGAGAGAGAGAATTAAAGAGAAAGAGAGAGATAGAAAGAGAGAAAGAGAGAGATAGAAAGAGAGAAAGAGAGAGATAGAAAGAGAGAGAGAGAGAAAGGGAGAGAGAGAGAAATAGAGAAAGGGAGAGAGAGAGAAAGAGAGAAAGGGAGAAAGAGAGATAGAGAGAAAGAGAGATAGAGAGAAAGAGAGATAGAGAGATAGAGAGAAAGAGAGAGAAAGAAAGGATGAAAAAGAAAGGATGAAAAAGAAAGGATGAAAAAGAAATGGAGAAAAAGAAAGGGAGAGAGAGAAAGGGAGAGAGAGAAAGGGAGAGAGAGCTATTGGCAAATATATTTTTAAATTGAGGTTTTTGGTGGACCGAGGTGTTACATTTCTCAAAAGCGTATAACCCGAACGGGTAGTAAGACGCGGTTCTTAAAACTAAAATATTTGCTCAATATATTTTTGTATCATTGTATACTATTTCATTTATGCTCTCGTGGAATACGATAATTTTTTTTTCTTTTATGTTTCTGCAACAATGTCTTGTGAGTTTTGAGTAAAAATCTCCGTTTTTTAGGTAAAGGATCTAGACAAAGTCTGTGCAATGTAATATACATAATTTATTTTTTGAATGATTTAACTTTTAAATATGATATATTACTACATCTGTTTTAATTATTGTTTAAGAAATTCCTGCTTTAAAAAACTTGATGAGGTAATGCAGGATCTAACCTAAGAAGACTGATGTATGAATATATTTCATCTAAAACAAACGTTTACATATTCTCAGAAGATATTTTAAGACATTGGAAAATGTTTCAACCAATTATTAAATATTTTTTATGTGAATATCATAATTTTTCAGTGCTTGAGAAAATCTAATATATTTAATAAATTCTAAGTACATATGTCAAATACATCTTAAAAACTATCCTAAATATTTAAATTATTATTTGGTTTTAGTGAGAAAAAGAAGTTTTATTTTAGAGCTTTTTATATCTATAATTATGTTATATATATATTAAAAATAATAATTAATTTACGTAATAATTTCTAACTTTAGTTTCTCATCCTCCACACTTATAGAATATTAAAGATGCAAAGCTTGAAATATTCATTTTTATATTATGAAAACAAACTTATTTAATAATTTATTTATAGTATCCTAACCTGATCTAAATTAATTTAACATCTCAAAAAACTAGCTTTATATGGAAATTAACGCTATCTGTTTTGAACTGTATTGAATAAATAATAACTTCCGGCGTTTTGGCTGTAGTCACAACAGTTATCATCTGGTGCCGACACATTTTGTGGACAAGAATTTAAGGTCAATTTTACATCATGCATCCTATATGTTGGCTGTTGTAACTACAGCTGAAACCTCGAAATATATTATTTCCTTATCGAGGCTCAAACTCGAAAACATTAATTTCAATTCGAACAATGACCAAGAAAGATTTCAAAACAAACAGCTTTACATAACCTACCATTAACCAACAAAATACCTCATCTTATGACACCAACATTTTTTTTTCAACCAAAGTGTTTTTGATGATTTATTTTTTACTAAGAAATGTCTTGTTTTAAGAGTTGAATAATTTTTTTTTTAAAATTTATCATCACAACAAATCTAACAGTTTTCAGATTTAGACTTTTTAAATATTTTTAGATCTAGGTGGATTCAATTTTATGAGTTAAGGTACTTTTTAAAAATAATTTAACCAAAAAGAATAAATTAGCGAAAGAAATATAGATCTAAATAATGAATGCATTAAATTAATTTGCAATAAATATGTTGCAGAAGTTAAAAAAACTGTTCCCGACTACGGCAGAGAATGTTTAAGACGTCAAACAAGTAGGACTGTATCTAGAGCTTCTTCCATCGAGAACATAGACGCCGTATCTATATTCGGCTTGGACACGCCTATGCTAGACAGGAGGGTATATCCTCGAGAAGGTAAATACTCTTTGCTCAGTTATTTCAGAGCTACTATAAGCTTAGAAAAACCATTTTAAATTAATACATCACCCATACGGGGTTTGTACAACGCTAAGGAAATCTAATTCATCAGATGTAAACATCAATTGATTTGTTTGGCATTCACCACCTAAGTTTAAAGTGATTTGAATTTTTCTTGATATATATATATATACCAAATAATTTCATATAAAATACAGGATGCCAAATTAAATATTAATCTAATAAACGAACCAAACCATCGCGAATATTTGTATCACCCAAAACAACTGATTTTTTCAACACGCATTTTCTCAAATTCCCCATGTATTATCCCTAATTTGAAGCAGGCCAATCATCTCATTTAAAAAGCTCTGAAAATTTAATATATGAACAATTTATCACCAATATATCATCAGCAAAGCCTACTTATAAGGCGAGAATTACTAGATCGTTAGCAATCACCACCCTAATCAAATTGACCAACTTTAATAAAATCAATCAATGAAGAGTCAGACATTCTTCTTTGCTTGTAACTAGACAGCAAATCGTTTATCTTTAAAATTCAAGCAAACAAATTACTAAACTATTGATCCCATGATAAGATAAATTTAATTGAACATAATTATGTAGCATTTAGACTGCAGATGATGTATCAATGAATATTGACCAGCCAGTATCTACTTTCTATAGTCTACAAGGACAGCTCCGCTTGTATTGTATTATAATTTTTGTATTGTTTCCTGAAATATTATCCACCCAGATTCAACAATATAGTTTGTAAAGACTTTGCATTATATTGAACAATCCAATAACTAATTATGTATGTTTAGTTGTATTTTTGTAAGTGTGGCAAAGAACCTTATATTTCCTAATGACATAGAGTAAGTAAATTACATACTTATATTTAGTTGTACACACAGCCGATTTGTATATTTGAACAAACTAGGCTCTCACACAAGCTCCCTCACGAGAAAAATAATAATACAAGTTTAACATGTAACTATTTTGAGTTCTTCTCCAGATAAAAATTTAAAATGAAACCAAAAAACGTGACAATTTCACCATAAAATATATTTATAGAACTAGGTACTACTAATTTAAAAATAAATATGTTTTTGCATATTGCAGGAAAACGAAAAAACTCGGAATCGTCTCAGAAGAGATCAAAGGGACCATTTGAAGAGAGCTCTAATCTGATCTCGTCCAAAAAGCAGACGTTATCAGACGATAGCGAGAAATGGTGGTCCACCACATCTCTTAACAGCAGCAACTTGGGAAGTAGTGTCAAGATCTTCGACGAGAAAACTTTCACTCCATTAAAAGAATGTGATGAGGAAGATAAACAAGAAAAAGAAAATGACAGTCTGCTTGACGATTTATCCAAGAAACCTGTCGAAATTGACCGTGTTAAAGTTGACAGAAATGATTTTGCTTTGGTAGAAGTCAATAGAAATAACAGGTATGTTTTATTGTTAAAATAAATCATCATATTTCTCAAAAGCTTAAGTTTAATTAATAAGTTAATAAATAATGGACTGTAATAAATACATTATTTTCAATAATACATCAAAGTACGAGTATATTCACCAATACATGGAATCAGATTTGTGGGAGGTTGCAGATTAGTTTGTTAGTGGCTTTAAATATAATGTGATTAAGTTTATTAATATATACTATCAAATTTGAGAGATAAGACTTTCATGAAACTTCAATTATTAGTTTTATACAAGTCATCCAAGTTAATGTAGTTTTAAGTTACTGTGTTAATACATTCTTCTCGCATTTCAGCATCATAAAAAAATACATCTCCAACGAAAATGTTGATGAATCGAAAGAGATGGGGTGTTATAAACGATTTACAGGTAAAATGGTCAACGAGTTAGATTTAACTCTTTTTAAAGACCCTTACTATGTAAACTTAATGCTAGGCATGTCAATAGCGATATGCGCTGAAGCCAACTTTTCTCTTATGACGCCATTCATCCTGGGTGACCTTGGCTTCACGAACGATCAAACCGCCGCCGTCATGTCTGCGATCGGAATAGCAGACATCATCTTCAGATTCCTTTCCCCATTCTTTGCCGACTACATGGAATACAGTGCCAGGACCATGTATCTGATCAGTATGGCCATGCTGATCGCTTCAAGGACAAGTGAGTGCTGCGACAATCAACAAGCATTTTATTAATTTTTATGTAGCAGTTAGTTTAAAAAAATCTGTCAAGCTAAAATGATAAATTTGAAATATGTGGCCTCAACATGTAATTGAATATCATAAACGGTGCACTAACTAAACGGTTTGTATAAATGTTAGCCTTATTTCTTATTTAAATCATACTGTCGCTATTTAATAAATAATCGTATCTGTAGGTCTTATCAGAAAAAAAATTTGTTTCTTGAATTTGTTTTAAGAATCTTGGTAACACATTCGATAAAGTCGTTATAATTTTAACCAAACTCCCGTAGTGCAAATTATTGTCCAGGAATTCTTTAAAAATATTTTCAAATTTGTAATAGCTCTAAAAATATTTACGGTAACTTTGTAAATAAGTAAATAAGTTAAATTGAATACATTATTTGATAATCATATGCTGGCGTTATTAGGTATTTTACTAAATATTATTTTAAAAATAAATTCTTGATATGACAATGAAAACAAACAACTTTTGATTATTGCGCCAATGGTTTTACCAAAGAAATGTCCAGGTATTTTCATTCTCAAGGTCAATCAATACTAAAATTTTTACTTGGCTAGTATGTTTGGAGTCTGGCTTGGTTCTGGTTAAATAGATGTTGCGATATATTTGAAACCGAAAAGCTTATTAACAATATTGACCATACGCAACTAGGGCGATATTTACAGATTTGTATTTTTTAATCATCTCGTAACCTAAATTCTACTTTATTTACTTTAAATTACCTTTATTATCACCATTCTTTAGGGAGCAAGATTCAATATACCAGTCCTTAGCATATCTTTAAGACAAGTTGAAAACTTTTTCCTTTTTAATTCCACTAAAGAAATTATATAATTTTTTATTTTAAATAGGATATTATCCTAGTTAATCTTTGAAAAAATACTTTTTACTTTATAATATTTTATCAAGTTAACCAATAGAATCAAATAACCATCAACATTTAAAAATAATTGATTCCAAGATAAGTTTATTTCACACCTGCTTATTTTTAGTGCCTATTTATTTTAAATATACAATGAATTAATCTCATCTACTTGAATTGCCCATAACTATGTTAGTATTGCCCATAACTATGTTAGTATTAAAGATATGATATGCTATATTGATGTTAAAATAGATGATAAGCAATGTTTAAAAAAAAGTTTATTTTTTTAACTTGTTAGTGGTCAGGTAAACAAACATGTTTACAAAACATGCTAAAATTATGATTTTATAAAGTTAATACAAAACAATAAAGTTCCAATACTTTAATTAAACTTTTTTATTTAGATATATAACTCTACATTTTTTCAAAATTTTTCAAAGTTAAATAAATTTTAGTATAGCTAACCAAGTCACCAAATGCTTATGTGATATTTGGCATTAATATTTAAAAATTATTGATAATTTATTTTTCAGCACTGATATTTTTCACGGCCTTCGAGTCTGTCCTGATAGTCGCAATAGCTCTAGGTATAGCTAAAGGTGTCAGGACAGTTTATATGTCTTTGGTAATCCCTAATTACGTGCCGATAGAAAGACTTGCCTCAGCCTCTGGTCTTCAAATGGTGGCCAATGGGATTATTTTTATGATGTTTGGACCATTCATAGGTAAGTTCTTTCGGGGATGTCAAGTTCCTCCACGGATATAATTATTCTGATAATGATGGTCAAGTTCCTCCACAACACCTCAAGAAGGGGATGTTCTCAGTGACAAAATTAAATAAGAAATAAATTCGTTAGCGTATGAAAGGTTAAGTTAGGTTGGTTAAGAACCATAAGTATATGTAGAAATTAACCAAATATACTTATAATCCATTCCTTCAGGTGTCGTGAAGGAACTCAACCCCCCCTCCTTTCCGCCTCCCCAACNCCCCCCCCTTCTTTTCCTCCTCCCTACTGCCAAAGTGAAGTAAATAGATCCCTCCTCCCCCCAACCCATCAAGTGGAGGAATTCGACCATAGAATTAAGTGACCTTTATCGAAAATTGGATTAAATCAGCCTTCGTGGAGGAACTCGGACACGCCCAGTTCTTTACAGGTGTATGTATAATCTATTAATCTTATATTTTATAAAAAATAAATAACACAGTGGATAAGATGTTTCTTTATTTGTTATTTAAAAATCAGATTAATGATCTACTTAAATACTAATAATTATTATCATTAAAATAAAATCTGATCTTTGCTTAGTTTAATTAGGGACACCTGAAGGTGTGAAACCCAGCAGTATTTTTTTCCCTAAAACATTTTCATAAAATAGGAACCAGACGCCTTAAATCACGTGAACAACGTTACAATCACTATCAACATACTGGTATAACATAAACTTTAACTAGTTTCTATCTAACTTAATCACCAAGTTAAAGTATCAAACTCAAATCCAAGGAGAACTATATGATATATATACATATTGAACTCCAAAGATAAGTTACAATAGCATAGTCCACTTCGGTGGCCGCCTGGTCTAAGGTGCTACACTTGCAATAGTCTAGACTTCCGATGATGGGGAGATAGGGATTCAATCCCCATCGGGTGAACTGAGGGTGGTTTTCTAAATGGTTTTCCACTCTCACTCCACGCAAATGTAGGTACATTTCCTCTAAGTTCAACCTTCCTAATCCCTAACACATTATTGTAACGAGTACATATGCGTATAAACAGAACGGGTAGTAAGACATGGTGCTAACAACAACATAACTGCAACTTAAATGTTAATAAACTTTGCATAAGTAGTCTGCTTATTGAAAGATGAGAGTGTGCTTTTCATCCCTTATTTTTTTAATCTTTCACTTCAACTACTTCACTTACAACCACTTTTACACCCGTATGACTAATTCAAAACCAAGAAACTTAAAAATTTTAAACTTGTACAGTATTACAGGGAACACAAAAGTGCGAATACTGAAGTTCTATATTTTCATAAACCAAGCAACATAGTATCTTATATAGCATGCACTTGAGGAGCCATCATCAAGTGAAGTGCAACTCAGGATGATAAAAAATAAAAAATTAACAACAAAAGTGTATTTATTTTTACTTTAACATCCATCGCTAATTTGACGTCTTGGATCACTTAAACACATGTTCGGGAAACTCCAAAACCAAAAAACATAAAAAAAGATAAAATGTTTCCGAAGTAAATATCTGATCTTGGTCATTTTAAAGTTTTATTTAGCGTTTAACTTCAGAACGGAATCAATACTCAATTTTCACTAAAAATATTAAAAAAAAAGTTTGATTCAATTAATTTCAATATTTATTTTACAGCTACAATGTTAAAGAAAAAAACTACTATATCAAAGAAAATGAATTTCAATGTTTTGGCTACTAAGAAAAGATAAAATTGTAGACGCGGATAAATTATATCTCTGATCATTACTAATTTTACTATAGTATAGTTATGGAATAATACATGGGATTAACGTATTCTCACTTAATTAGGAAATATACAAGTAAATGACCCACAAGCAAGGGTGTATCTACTAGGTAGAATGGTGACCTGGTGGTCTAGGGGTAAGGTGTCAGACTTCTGTGCTGGGTGTCCGGGGTTCAATCCCTGGTCCCGGCACAGATTTATCTGATTGCCAAACCCTTCTTTCACCTCTGACAAGACGTGTATTAATCACAACTTGTGAATGTGAGGAATGCCAGGCCTCTACCGTGGTTCGGATTCCACGTTAAACTGTAGGTCCTCCATTTCATCTCACAATCACCCTACCATTGCACATTAGCGTAAGTGCGTATAACCCGAACGGGTAGTAAGACGTGGTGCTAATAATAATAATAATACTAGGAATAATTGTAAGACCACAACCCTCTTCTTAGGTTTTGTTAAATATAAGTAAAATTTTATTGAAAGCAGTTCTATGTAAGCTCAAATATGCATGGAAGTGAAAGAAAGCGATTGTTGATTTATTGTAAATAATAAAATACCTCCTAACACTGATCCAAAATCACCCATCTCCACTACTCCAGAATATAATTACAAATTAGTGATTTGGTTCAAGTTTTATCATCACTTAATATACATTTGTTGAAAAGCTCATAACTACAGATACATTTTTTTATAAGAGACCCTTCAATACAACACATACAGTACTAAAGCCAAGAATGACGATCTTTTCATAAAGTGAGTGCTATAAAAATATTAGCTTGCTTAAGTCAGCGTACAGATGAGTAGTAATACTTTTTTTTATTTTAACGCGTCTCCCAACCAGCTCAGGTCATACGCAACATATTATTCATGCCAATGGAGTGAATATAAGAGAAGTATAGATTAAAAGATATGTATATACATTTGTGTGAAGCCAGAGAGAGTAGCCATTTAGGAAAAAAACACCCTCAGTATATATAACCAGGATTTGAACCCCAATCTCCATGTCATCAGCAGTTTAACCTATTGCTAGAGTGATTAATTAGAAAATTCAACCAGCGAAGCGTATATACTTGGGTTTTTTTCCTTACAAAATTATATTTGGGTCACCTTATATCAAATACACACATGTTGTTTGCGGTCAAACTTTGATAAGATTGTACTAAACTAATAGTGCTAATTTATAAATATTGATGTTATCAATCTAAGGTTATAGTTACATAACACATGACTTGAAGTATTTATTACGTTAAAGTAGCTTTAGTGACCTTTTAATTCCTATCAGATATGTCCAATTGTCCATTCCTAAGAAAATTGGGGAGTATTAATACTCTTCAACCATTATTTAACCATTATTTATAATATGACCTGTTTTTATATTTAGTAAATAATCTTTTCGGTAACAAGGCCTTGATGAATTTTTTTTAGCAAAATTAAAGTTATTACATTTATGAATACGAAACTGACAATTTTTGTTATAATAAAACAAAAAGTTTTCTCTTAAAATACTCAATTGAAACTAACACATATTTTCCCACCCATTTTGTGTTATTTGAAGGTTTCATACGCGACGTCAGTGGGAGCTACAATCTGGCCATTGTCGCCATTAACTCTCTGACGGCGATTACAGCGACCATGTGGCTGACAGAGATCGTCATCGTAAAATGCAGACACAATCAGAAGACTAGGACAGGCAGCTGATACTTTAGAACATATTTGACAAAAACATTCCAAACCTGTCATGTAGGTTTTATTTTTATATACAGTAAATACACACATATTGTATACAGTTGTAATGTTTTAAGTTACAATAGTGTATACCAATATAGTTAAACAAAATAAGCTGTATAACGTATTTTTAAAATAGATGTATATTTATTATATTAAAACTTTATAAAATAAATATGCCAATTATGTTTATATTTAGCCAAAAACTCTTTGTAACTACAATACTTTCAATTGGTTATATTTAGCCTACTTCCATTTCTATAGATGAAAACAATGAAATAACAACAATTACTTTTAGAAAACTAAACTAAAGAATATATAAATAAATACGACGATTTTAGATATTAAACTTAATTCATTCAATACACATTTTTAAAAATAATATAATAACTGCTATTTGTTATTATTAACTGATTAATATCAATATGTTTTTAATAAATTAAGCATAATCTTAATCCCTTTAAATTCAAACTGAATTAAATATAGTTAATCGAAATTATAGTTTTTACAAATTGTGACAGCGTTCATTGGGCCATATTTTAAATATGTTAAATATAGTGTCCGCCTCCCATGTTAAGGTTTAATTTTAAAATTGTGTTTTAATAAAATTCAATAGGAATAACCCATTATTAATTTCCAATCAAGTTTAATAAATAACGCTAGAAGCACTTTTTTTTTGTGAAAGAACATTTGAGTATCCTTTACGAACATGTTTTAAAATGTAAATTGAATCCTCTCATGTATAAACTACTTTTAGCAAGTCTGTAATTGTCAATTGAATCCTATAAGTCAGAAAATATTTTTGGCCTGTCTTCGAATTTATATTAAATTCCCTCGTTTAAACACTATTTTCAGCAGGTCTTGAAAAGGTCAATCTAATATTGTTATAGTATTAAATTTAAATTTATACTTGAATACGAGAATCAAACCCAGTAGTGGACATGGGGCGAATATATCCCCAACTATAAGGATCATTTCCATCTTATAAGCTTCATTACACACGTAAAATTAATCCCACAAGCGTTAACTTTCTTCCACAAATATATTTAGTTGGAATCTTCATCAAACATGTATGCCTATGTAAATCAAACATCCTAAGCTAGAAATTTCTTCTAGCATGCCTACCATATCGACTTGAATAATATGCGCAAAACTCACTTTTAGACTAACATTTGAGTGGCTTAGCACGCTTGATTCTGAGTGGGGTGACAACCAGCAAGCTATGAGGAGGTTTTAAATTTGAAGTGGACTTTCATTAACTCTACAAACAAATGATGAACATTTGTCCTTCTCTTCTATCTCTAGTCTGGCCAATAAACGTCAGATGTCTGATATTTACATCGGGGAATATGAATAAAATTTAAGTAAAATTTTTACACACACACAAAAAAAAGATTTATTCATAAGTCTCACAGTACCTCTAAAATACAAGTAGAGGACAAAATGCTCTAAGCTGCAAGTCATCCTACAACCCAGTCATGATACTACTACTCACTAATTAACTAATACTCACGGCTGACTCCATGACGTCACTGGAAGATGGTGTATGGGCACCATAAACGTCAAGACGACCTTGACTGCTAGCAAAGTGATCGTGGAGTTTGCGATTTTCAGCAAGAGGTGAGGAACAGCAAGACAAATTAACACAGGAAGTTGAGATCCTTGATAGTTAATTTTAGCTAGATTAGATCACCTTTAAGTCATCTCTCTGATTACCAGAAACAACGTCTATGAGGTCTGAGGAGTTAGACTCCCATTGTAGAGTATCAGCGTTGGTGGTGATGCAGGAGTTCACCAGTTGGGTGGTGGAGTGGTGGAAAGGATGGATGTAATTTTTATCGGTGTGTCTCAAATTCTTTCCACGGTAATGCACGGAGGGAAGGAAAGGGGGGGGGGGTTTAACTCTGTTTAGATTAATTTCATCAACGCTACTTTTTAGATGAAGCAGTTAAACATCTTAATACAAAAATAAATAATTACCTCCACCTGTTCACCACCTTTCAGTAATATCAGTCTCAGTGTAGTTAGCCCGTAGACCCGCTCTATCAAGTAAATACTTCAAATATGATGAAACTTAATTTTTATATATGCCATTTATATTCGTGTAACTTAAATATAAATTATATATTAGAAGAAATACCTGGTGTAGCCCTGCGTTGTCACGCAATTGATTGCGCTTTTATTTGATTCCAACAGACAGAAGAAAAACTCTCCATTTTAATTATTTTGACCCAGTTTTTAATTAATTAAATAAATAAATCCATACAGAAGGACTACTAATTTTTATATTTCAACCCTCAGCGTGTGATAGATACCACGCAACCCTCAGGACAGACGGATACACAATATCTTCATTTTATTAATATGGATTAATATAGATATATAGTATATAGAATAAATAGTAGAAGATAAAATTCACTAAACATTTTATTTGACTGATATAAATTAAGTCTTATGAGACTTTGAGTCAGTATCATCGTGAGCCTCCTTATTTATGCATGGTGAATATGCAGACCTATTAATACCGTTTTATGATTAACAAAGGAGTAAATCGTAAGATACATTTTTGTTGAATAAAAATGAAAGCAATTGGTTAAATATCTTTAAAGGAGACACAATAGTAAACACTGGATTCTATGTTATGACATAACAAACAATACCATTTGAGAGTTATATAGCCTTGGAATTAATCAATCTTCATGGTAGACCTTAATTATAGTACAAGAACACAATGGGATGAAATTTTGTGATGACAGTAGAGTTATGTGACATGGTACTTCGACGTGTATATAAATAATAATTAAATATAATAATGAAAACTTACATAATGTCAGTACATAGCAGAATATACTACAAGACATTGCCTCACAACTTAGACTTATTTAAGAATAGTGTTGACTTAAATGAGTTAGTAAATTACCGTCAAACTATTGTATATTTTATTTCAGTAGCATACATGTCTAACTGTTTCTCACAGATTGTCATATTTTTGTCTGGTTCGTGTCTTGCTTCACGTCCGGAATGGCTGTATTATTTTACTAACCAGCATAAATACCGGGTGTTTCCAGGTGTAACCACGCAATGAATTGTGTAGTCATACCTGGGAACACTTTTCTTTGCTTCTAGCAGAGAGAAATAAACTCTTAATTCTATTTGTTTCGACCCAATTTTTAATTAATTAAAATAAACCAAATCCAAAATTTAAAATTCCGGTTAAATTTTAGACCTCTGAGTGCAACAGATATCGAGTAACTCTCTTAACAAACACACAAACTCTTCATTTTATTATTAAATAGAGGGTAAAAAATATAGATTTGGTAGGAATGGGGAATATACATTTTAATGGAAATGTACTTATACTTGTTTTAAAATATTATATACAGGACCAGCGTTCGAAAATTGATTTATCCTTTTAAGTACACCCCGGCCTTCATGTCACCGCCAAACCAAACTAAATGAGACCGATGCCTTGGTCCGTGTTCCCAACAGCGTGGGTATCGCACGAGTTAATAAAGCTAAATGTGAGGTGTAGTGAAGTGATTCACAAATTGTCATTAGTCACGTACCTATTTAAGTTTCGTGGTCTAACCAAAGTACCTCTTCTAGCTATTCATAAAAAATTGAAATAATACCTGTTATCTTGTAAAGTATTAACGTTGTTCTAAATTATAAAAAAATATGTATTGATAAGCCTAAAAAATCCGTAATAGAGGTAAATAAAAGGTTTATGAAAGTAAATGACATCGACCTCGGTAGTCTTGGGTTAAATTTCTGGCCTTAGGTGCCTACGTTCGTGGGTTCAAACCCAGCGAGGCCAATGGATTTTTAATAAGCGATAAAAATCTATAGCACAGCTTCTTTAGAAGGGGATGGTAAAACCGTGGGTCCTATGTAGATTGTGGCATGTTGAATAACCCTGGAAGATATGTGAAATAATTTTTCCGGCAAAATTGGTAGGCTCTTTCACTCTCACTCATAGAAATTATATTAGTTGGCGACTAAATTAAAAATAAATTAATACCACACCCACACCACAACAAAATATGTTCGTACTATTCCGCTGCCAAGTTGAAGATTTACGCTCATGGGGTAAGTAGAGGGTAAGGTTGGAGAATTATAAAACTAAGAACCAATCTGCACTAACCAGAAGATGTGACGAACGTCTTCACACTCCTTATCCGTAAGGTCCGTAATTAATAAGAAGAGCTCTACTTCACAGTAACAGATTTATCTCTCCTTTGCCCCGATCCGAATGAAGACCGTAAGAAGATATTGATCCCTGGCTAACAGGTTGATGTGTGCACACAATCCCTATCCATAATGTCCGTAGTCCGTAAAACGATATTAGTTCCACGGTAGCAAATGATTCTGTCCACAAAATCCCAACCCATGAGATCTGTAAGAAGATATCGATCTCACAGAAACAGGTTTTGATTTCTATAGAGACCCGGTCCGTAAATTAAGTACTCTACGGCACTCCGTAACGTTGGGTCAACTTTACTTATCTTAAATATTGGTGTTACATACAGCTACGTAGAACCAAATCAAAGGTAAGCAAATAAGTAAACATCAATATGCGAATCGATATGAACTCATCAATGAGAGTAAATGATACAATCGAAATTTTCTAAACGTATCATATTTTAAATTATTATCTTAGCCACACATAGAAAACTTTTATTTTCCTGGATATCTTTTTTTTAAAGCCTAAAACTTTAAACAGAAAATAAATTTATGAAAATATGGGCTATGTTTATATTAATTTGCTAAACTTATTTTATTTTGACAAATTTTATTAGATCCAGATGTATACTTTTTCATTATGTGACGTGACTTCGCATGATTAAGGACACGTGTGTGTACACAGTTTAAAATTCATATTTATTTAGAGACTAAAAGGTTTCAGGTTTTACGGAATATGTATACAAGGCTTTAACCGTCCCCGAAAAACAGAAGTAACATGGTAAATACGCACTTTTCTGTGATTCACAATCTGTACGCACGAATCAGTGATGTGGGTGTAGTGAATGCGTGCGGATGTCTTTGTTGATCCGTTTGTGTACAAATGCGTTTGGTGGTTGTAATATTGTATTGTATTGTATTGGTAGGCGGGTAAGGGACTTAAAGTGAGGTTGAAAGAATTCGAGATAGGTAGGTTAAATACAATATATTATATTATGAACATAGTTTAATATTAACTGAAATTTTTAAAATTAATATAAATAACCTTGTTCAAACCCCGCGATGCCAGTGAAGAAGAAACAAGAACTGTTGAGATTACGCTTGTGTGTAGAAAATTAAACTAAACTTATCTACTGAAAAAAATATTGTTGACCGAGTGGAGTGAGGTCTTGTTCTAGTTTAACTGTTTTAAATGCTGTATATCTGTCTATTTTTTTTCTGAGGTTGCTGCCAAATGCGTGGACCAATTTAAATGAGGTTTATCAGGGACATTCTTTGAACCTAGGCCGAATGGCGCGGCATGTATAAATGTATTTTTAAATTTATTGGGAGATTCACATCTTAACCATTGGACAATGGTTATCCTCCATGGATATAATATACATTGCACACATTTAAAATCCATGTGGTGTTTATATGTCCCTCCAGAATTCTTTCTACCATTTCCTGATAACTAGAAAGTTTAAATTTGTTATTGACGCTACTGAGAATGCTATATTTATGAGAAAAATCCGTAACTTGAAAAATGTAAAATGGTGGATCTGTAATGATAGAAGAAGAAATGTACAAATTGAGTTTTAGAGATATTAAATTAATTTTGTATGGACGTTATGGATAACTCCATCATTATAAGAAAAATCCAAAACTTGAAAATGCAAAATTATTAATCCAAAATGGTGGGTGAAAAGTACCATTTGAAACCTAGAGATCTAAAATTTGGTATGGAGCTTATGGAGCATGCTAGTAAGGTTTTAGGTTATATTAAAATTTGTAAGATATAAAATAAAGTAGTTTATATAGGTGTTTCTCAGCATTTTTATAATGCTATTAAATTGTATACTAAGGAAATTGCAGTTTCTAGATTTTTAAACGTTTTTACAATTTTTTTAAAAATTAAAATTTAAAATTTGTGTTTATCTTTTATAGTTTGATTAGTTATTCCTTACTTTTTACTTTATCTCAACACCTCGGAAAAAACGAATTGTGATCGTAAAAAATAATCTAACTAGAAATTTTGGTAAATGTTAACATTTCATGACCCCCTGAAACCAAAATAGTTTTCGCAATGCCATCTGTCTGTCTGTCTGCCTATACCTTAGGCTGGAGCTGAAAATATTTTATTGATTGGGCTAAAACATGATATCTTGGGTTTTAATAAGGTATCCTCGAGGGGTTCATAGAATTGAATATCAAACCCTAAATTTAAGGGTTGTTTACTGGGGGGTGAAAAGAAAGAAAAAAATAATTTTTTTTCGAAATTCGCTCTAATGATTTTGATTAAATTTGACATAAATTCTTTGTTTATAACTATAAATAAAATGGTGATTCTTATTTTCTCACGAAAATGATTTTGAGGTTACTTTACATCATGAAAATTTTCCAATTTTCGTAATTTTTCAGCAGCTATTCAGATACGAAATTACTTATCACTGTCAAGTTGTAATACTATTAAATATAAAATCTTTTACTCGTAATATAATTTTATGAAACCATTAATTTATGAAATATAAGAAACATATATACTTTTTAATTCAGGTCTTTGAAAATGGATTTGATTCTTATGATATTTGGTGGACAGAGAGGTTTCAATTTTCTTAAATTTTTTGTAACTGTGTTATTAGTTCCTAATGCCATAGAATAAATAAGTGTATATTACTTCATTTATGACCTTGGTGAAGTGTTTCTACAACAATGCATATACCTATTATTTTGTTTCACAAATGCTAAGAGTTTTTTTTAGTAATTGTCTAATTTAGGGTAAAAGCAGGAGAAAGTCTGCGCAGTGCACCGAAGTATTTATTTTACTTTTTATTTATAACTTGGGTTAATTTATGTGATTACTGCGTCCTAGTAAAGACGGTGAAGGAATGTCAATGGGGAGCATCTTAATTTATTGGAAGTAGAAGTTGTTTGCTAATTTATCGTGGACTCTATCGATTGTTCTGATGAAAAGAAAAGGGACTTGCTATCCAATTAAGTTCCTCGACAGTCTTATTCTCCCAGGTCTGTCTCCAAATAAATTAAGCTGAAAACAGGTAAAATAGAAATGCTATGAAATCTGAATATCAAAATAAAGTTGTGTAATGGAGCTCACTTGACAATTGAGAATTTGAGCAAAATTCTGATTTCATTGATCTCACAGTTTCCTCTGAAAGTAACACAACTTCTAAACCTCGGATATATCTCGCACCTATCGATCTAGATCTGCCTTTTGAGTTTTGTTGGCAACAGTTTTCAGTCCACCTGATCTATGATAATTAATAAATCACATGGCCAAACATTCGACAGAATAATTTGCGTCTAACTTCCTACTTCAGTGTTAATATGGTCAGTTCAGTTTTACGTAGTCTTATTAAGAGTTCACCACGCTGTAAACATTGAAATATAGATAAGCTAATACTCTATTTAAAATGAACCAAAGAATGTCGTCACTGAGCTTTTTTCCTACTTTGACGCCAGACAGGCTTATGTCATATTATATATGGTTGACAGCAAAAGTTAATATCAAAATGTTGGCATCGATCTACACTTCCTGAATTGTATGTCCTTCGGCGCGTTTTTTTATATACATTTCGATAACCGAGTAGAGCTTTGGATACAAATCACGTTAACTCATGATATTAAAGTATAAAATATATCAAAACAACAAGGAAAATTCTTTTCGTGAAATATTAAATTGCGCCTGCCGGGGACAGGCCTAAAAAATGTAACGAGAACAGAAGATAGTCCCAAATGGAGAAAGGCAACTTATTAGCTGACCGTGCGATGTCCCCCAGTACACATGCAGGCGTATTACATACAAAGAGCTATATGGAAGACCAACTACGAGTAATTTGTTAAAATCAGGTCACCTTTTGGAAGTTTAAATATTAAATAAACCTTTAATATCCACACCAATATCCAATTAACTTCATTAACCTATTTAGTTAAAACATATGTATGTGTTCTGAAATTTGAAAAATGAAACCTGGACGCGGGAGTCGAAGCCGGGACATTTGTCTTAGTACGCCAATGCTCTAACCACTGAGCCATCCAGGAATCTTCCCGTGCTCAGGTTCATTCTTCACTCATATTTTAAGGCAAAGTCTATGATGGACGTGTGGAAATAGTCGGCTACAAATATGTGATTTTATTAAGATCACGAGCTATCAGATAACGCAGCCACCTTCGACTCGGTATTTGGCTTATTACTGCCACTTGTACAATTATTATAATTGCAAAGGATTGGATAAATAATAGCATAAATAATAGCTTTGGATATTTGATTCTTAAATATGCAATCCCTTAGATACATTTTGAATTTTTTATGACCTACATTAATAATTACCTAAATTAAATGGTGGCCAAAATCATCATTCATTATCACATACAAATTTAATTTTTTTAAATTTGATATTTTCTAAACTAGCATAAAACTAATTTTTCTTTGAAAGTCAAATGTATAATGTAAGACACCCGCCACCCCAATATCCGATTTAAATAAATTTGTTACAGCCTTTCTCGAAAAATTACCTATTTTCAAAAATCATAGTATATTTTTAAGCTATTCTTAAGATTAAAACTAAAATAAAAATAACAATTTGGCCTCAGAGAGACATACATAAAGAAGGCTAGGCAGACAGGCAGAGAGACCTAAAATTAAGCTCCTCCCCCCCGTCCATTATTTTTAGATCGGGCTCACATAGACGTCTCCTAATTTATAATATTAGCTATGTTAGGTTTGGAGATTATTTTCATATTACGCCCAGGCTACGTTAGGCTAGGTTTAGTTAGCTCTGTTTGGCACCTCCTCGAGCCGGCGCGGCGCCCCGGACAGCGACCCTTAAGCCACCCCTAATATTAAGTCTGTTGAGCTTAATTTTACTCGCATTGATGATCTCGCTGTCCAAGGCAACTGTTTCATCTTTTCTAATTTTCTGGTAAAGTAGAGGCTTGGGTTCAAATCACTGTTGGATGTGGGGGGAGGGAGGGGGTTTTTTCTCTAAAGTATTCCATGACTAGCTTCTTGCTCCCTTATTTTTAAAGGAGTAGGAATAAGGGAGATAGATTGTAAAGCAAAAGTGTACCCGCATTTACAGGGAGTTAGAGGAAACAACTGGGATTATAACCCCCAAATACCCATCACAGGCATTACATACAAAATGAGACTAACACTTTTTTGATACCCTCCCTCCACATACCCTCCAAAAAAACTAAGGTTTACTTGATTTAAATTCTACCTTTCTGCTAGCTACACATGAGTGTAGATTTACAAATAGCTCAGACGGGTAGTAAGATACAGAGTAGTACCAATTAAACACATTTTTTTCAAGTAGAGTTTTGATTTCTTCTGTCATGAGTGAGATTTCTAAAATAAACACCGGGTTGGGTCCTCCCGTCCTCCGACTGCAGTCCTGATCCAGAGCTCCCCTCGCTTTTATACCCTTTCGCCTATGAGAGGCTCGAAGGTACAAAAGGAAGGGAAGGTCCGGCAGGACGAGCCGAAGGGCGGAAGGTTGCCCGGGCGGAAGGCCCATTTCTTTATTGGAAAGGCATACAAAGCTTGATACAAATTACAAATGCATACTATCTAATCCTAAGGTCTTGATATATCATCTGGAGACAGGATGGTCCCTTCCTCTCAGGACCCACGGGACCCGTAGTTCCAAGTGTAGGCGGGACCAGTATCGCTCTATTTTCCTCTTAACTGAGTGATGGGCAACTTTTTGCCTTTGTAAATTTTAACTCACAAGAATGCAATAGATGGATGATTTAACATCTTCAAATTATTCAAGAGGGAAAATATTTAAACACTTTTTATTCATGTGAGTTTTTGACAGCGCATTTAATAGAATATCAGAATTCAGCATATAATAAAAATCAGAAATGTGCTTAGTCTACATTTTACAATAAATTAAACATTGGTATTAGCAAATTACTCTCGAAAAAACTACTTGCTAGTCATTCTTTATAGACTTAACTTAACAGTTTTTAGTTTTTCTCCATGTTATAAGTCAAAATTAATACCTTACTATTCGCTTATAGCCAATTTACAGTCATTTGATTTAGCTAAACGCGCTTCAGCTAATGTACCTCAATATAAAGTTACCATCAGTCCTTACCCTGCTATTATTTCTCATGACATAGGACCTAAAGAGAGCGCGTTATCCATTTCTTGTAGCTTTGGAGATTAAAATTAAATATTCCGACATCTTTGATCAGTAGGTAACTTAGCTTCCTACTAAATTAATTGTCTCGTGTTAGATTACAGGAATAGACGAAAATGTATCAACACCGCGTCTTACTACCAGTTCGGTTTATACGCATTCACAATAATAAATTTACAGCTGGAGTGAAAGCTGTTGTGTTTGTTCTACGATTAAGTTGGCTTATTTATTCGTGTAGTAATATTTTTATCAGTTGGTCCAAAAGGTGTATGTTAACTAACATTAATAAATACAAACAAAATAATGAAAAATTTAATAGAGTAGCCAGTGATATCCAACTTGACCCCAATCTGAGGTCATGGATTGTTTCTGGTGAGGTAAAAATGCTTGTACAGGCTATAACATTAAATCCATTATTTTAAGTGATTTTAATGAAACTGAATGAACAACTTTTAAAATATAAATGGAGGGGTGTTGATTGATGAAAAACATTTTAATCTACTGTTCGAGCTCCTTTTTACTTAACTGACTCTGACTTAGTGTTTGCTGACTAGTAAGTTATGGTCTGATTTGATGATAACATCAAGGTTGGGGTTTGACTCCTGGCCAGGTGTATTGGGAGTAGTTTCCCACCATCGCTACGTTCAAATTCGGGTACATGTTGTCATAATTATAAATTAATTATCCTAGCTTCATTAGTGGAATTAAATGCTGATAGTTTGGATGGGTAGTAAGACGCGTAGAAAATACTTATAAAAACATAAAACACTAGAATTTGAACATCCAAAGTTCATAAAGGGGTCACGATGGTCTCGGACACAAACATTGGCGTCAAATCCTGTAAAAGGTTGGATTTCTCTGGTGTAGCCACATGTAATTTCAGCTCTCAACTACTTTAGTAGCGGTGACCTGGTGGTCTAGGGGTAAGGTGTCAGACTTCTGTGCTGGGGGTCCGGGGTTCAATCCTCGGTCCCGGCACAGATTTATCTGATTGCCAAACCCTTCCTTCACCTCTGACAAGACGTGTATTAATCACAACTTGTGAATGTGAGGAATGCCAGGCCTCCACCGTGGTTCGAATTCCACGTTAAACTGTAGGTCCTCCATTTCATCCCATAATCACCCTACCATTACACATTAGCGTAAGTTCGTATAACCCGAACGGGTAGAAAGACGCGGTGCTAATAACAATAATAATAATAATAATAATACTTTAGTAGCCTTTCAGAGAAAAAACCAACACTTAGATCTAAGTGTCAGATATTAGAAATAGTATCATTTAATTCATAGTGTTCTTAACTCAGATTTGAAATGAAGCCAACAAATAAACTGACGAATATAGAGAAAGAACCAGTCAATGATATTGTAGGGATATATTATGATCCTATTGTTTATTTGCAATGGTTGAGTGACCCATGACTGAAACAATGCTGGCATACAGCTAGACTAAAATTAAATAGAACCAGTCAAATGTCATAGTGATGCATTATGGTATTCTTGTTTAGCTGCAGGGGTTTATTGAATCATCATTGAAACAACGCTAGACGATCAGGATTATACAACTAGTCAATAATATCATAGTGCTGTATCACTGTACTCCTGTTTAGATGCAGTGGCTGGCAGACTCACGATTGAAACGTTTGCAGCCAAATAGACCAACATGAAGAAAGAAAGAAGCTACGATGTCGTAGTGGACGTCTCGAATGACAAACCTAAAGGAACCAATTTAGGGGATGGAGGTACAGTGAAAAAGGTGGAGCTTTTGCCCCCAGAAGGAGGGTGGGGATGGGCCATTGCCTTTGGAATGGCGCTAAGCACTGTAAGTACATGCCAATGGGACACTATTGGGTATACATTATTTAAGTTTAATAAAAGTCCATTAAATACACTCATTTATTTCCAATTCTTCTTTTATCACCTATTATAATAGTTCTGAATTGATATTATACTCTGCAGAAAATATACCAACGGCAACCAAGTGTCTCGCTTTGGTCCGCGCGCAAATGAAGTCGTCGTTCTATTTTTGTGTGGTTTTTCAGGTAAAAAGGAGATCAGGGCTTGAATCCCGGTCAGAAGTTTAGGGTAAATGGTTTCCCAATCTCCATGCATTCAAACGCGGGTACATTTTCTTTAAATTATGTAAATGTTTCTCATATCTTAACTGAATTTTTTTAAACTCTATACTTAACAGCAAAACAATAAAATTATAATCCCTGTTAGGATTACTCTCCTTTTCTAAGAATACTCTTGTTCCAGCAAATTGTCTATTTAGTGTTTAAAACAAATACCAGGCGGATGTCGAAACCAAATAAGGATTGTTATTTTTTGCTTCATTGTTTGACGTAGTTTCAGAGAGTTTTTTTTTAAAACATCTCTTCAAGAAGCATTACTATTTGTATAAATTTGCTGTAGAAAATCTATATGGATAACAACACCCTTAGCATCTTAAAGCACGTTGGATATCACCTTGTTTGCTGATGCCGTGATCTTGAAACGTTTCGGTGAAGATAATTAATTGTGTCTCCATTCAGGCCTTTTTAAAAAATATCTAATTGACTGTTACAATATGATTCAAAATATCATTCCCTTCCCTCAGAAATCATCATTTAAGAATTGTTGAAATATGAACTCGCACTTACTTTTCTCTGGCAACACTCGTTTGGGCACATGTAGGAAGCAGTCTTTATTTAATCCAAGAATAATAATACGAAGCATAGTGTCAACACTACCAGCCTTAATGTTAAATTGAGAATATCCTTTATCCTCAGTACTATTTGTGTTACTTCGTGTAGTCATCACGTCATTGATAACAGTTGTTTGTGGTACTTCGTGTAGTCATCGCGTCATTGATAACAGTTGTTTGTGGTACTTCGTGTAGTCATCGCGTCATTGATAGCAGTTGTTTGTGGTACTTCGAGTAGTCATCACGTTCATTGATAACAGTTGTTTGTGGTACTTCGTGTAGTCATCACGTCATTGATAACAGTTGTTTGTGGTACTTCGTGTAGTCATCACGTGACTTTTTTCATGTTGGTGCGGGTTTTAAAGGTATATATTTCATTTAAAGTTCCAAAATGTGACCCGATTTTTAACAAATTAGTTTGACTTCCATATAGATTTGAGTGTGGAACGCGCTGGTTTGTATACTGAGTGACGTCACACGCTTAGGTAATAAGATCGCTTTCTCCATCCGGCTCTACTCTCAATTCTCTTTACATTGAATACAATCTTGTTATTACTGAGATTGGTTTACTCTGGCAATAAAATAATTGATTTATCACAATCCTTCCATTATAAAGATTTTATAGAATTTAAAATGTCTAAGTTAAATAAATAGCAACACTCCTACCTTCTTCAGTCCTACCCAGTACTCAATTAGTGTAGTTAAAATAGTAGAGCCTATATGTAGAGTAATACACGATTTTTTTAAAAATATGTGTCAGAAATTGAAAATATGTAAACATACTTGTATCATTAAACACTAAATTACAATATAGAAATAATTTTGTGAAAAACTTTGAAGTTTAATTATATAATTTAGTAGGTTAAATAATTCAAACAATAAAGGCTCTTTAATAAACCAATATTAGAGGGGGAGACCAAATAATATCAATATCAGCAGGTGTATGGATGAAGAGTGTAGAATTTAAATTACGTGTAGGTTCTCCTACCCGTATTTGTGTAGAGTCAGAGTATGGAATAATATTTAGGAAAACTTACACTAACTATAGAGGATTGGAACCTCATTTTCCCACCCATCAGCAATATAGTCTATAGCGAGAGTAGTGCCTTTATACTTTAGTTAACTAGGCAAATGGATCATGTAATAACAAACTTAAAGTAGACATCTAGGAAACGTGAGCTAAGGCTGGTGTTTTTGCAGTTTTTGTATCAAAACTTTTTCTAACAAAATAAATAAAATATTGATCCACTAGAAAATAGAGTTTAATTTTCTTCATATGCTGATATCAAAAGTTATTTAGGCATTTGATGATAAACTTTTTAAATGAAGATAGCAAGTTGTCATTGAATTCCAGGACACCTTTGACAGATTTTCAAGACCTGTTGAGGCTAGGCCACCATGGGAAGATAATTAAAGTCTTATGTTTCTGGTGGAGCAATATTTTATTTATTTTGTCCAAAAAAAAGTTTTGCAAACAAAACTGCAAAAACACTGCCCTTAATTCGTGTTCCCTACATCCCCACCTTAATTAAGGTGCTATATTTGTGTAAAGGGTTAAATTATCACAAGACTTACAAAAGAACTTAAACCAAAATTTATAAACCCAAACTTGGACATATCCATGCAGCTACTATTATCAAAAGTGCCTTATCTTGCTATCGATAAGTGTCCTTCTAATATTAAATACTGCTTTCTAAGTCTTGACCAAGGTATTTAAAATACCAGCTGGATATAGTAAGGATAGTGTTTCCTAAACTATCCACTACTCTCTCTTCATCTAAATGTAGAAGCAGTCCCTCCAAACTATACCATTCTTGTTCTTACACTATTAGTATAGTTAAAGGCGGATAGCCCGTACTGAAAGTATAGCGAGTTACATAAAATAAAACGTATTTTGATATTAGCTGAGGTTGAGTAATCTGAATTAATTCAACCAAAACTTATTTATAAAACACACCAGCATTAAATGGTAAATTCCTGTAAAATATTTTGTAACAATTTTCTAGAGTATTTATTGATTTACAATAAGTGTGTTTTAGTTATTCAAATTAAATATTACAGATTAGAGTAAATATCTGCCATGATTATTTGAATATTTAAAATACTGTGTACAATAATATATTGATAAATATATTCTTAAATTAAAAAAAATAATATAGAAATACCTACACGTTTAGCATATTTTTCTTAATATAATTTTTGTGATAGTTTGTAGTATTTCATTAAATCAATGCGTCAAGTGATATTCTGATCTGCTTCCTTCAAAATAACTTATGTCTTCATATCTTTTCTAGATGATTGTATATCCAGTGATGCAAACGTTCGCCTTCGTTTACAAAGACAAGTTAACTAACGTTGGATTGACAGCCACAGATTCTTCCGTCATCATTAATACCAATGCAGCTTTCGGCATGGTCCTAGGTGAGTTACATAGTAGTTTTTAAAATTATTTGCCAAACATGCTTTGTTATATGATTTAAGATGAGAATATGCTTATTTATTTTTAAAATGTTGTCATATATTTTATCTTTACAACCTGAACACTCTTTAAAGATATTTTTAGGATGCTATTGTGTAGGTACATTCATGTCCCTGTCCAATTAAACTTCTGAGACAACGTTTGTGTGCTCTACATCTTGATATTGATGAATATTCACATCAATAGGTTGTGGATAAGTTAGTTATTGTTTATAATAATAAAATGAAGTGTTTGTCTGTGTATTTGTTTGTTTGTGTGCGATACCCAGCCAAATCTAGGGCACGCAGAGATCTGAAATTTTTAACCTAGATGGACGGAGGAGGGTCCGAATGCACCTCGAAGCCGGATTTTAAAATTTAAAATTTGCTTTTTAACTAGGCTATTTTTGACACTTTTTGAAGAAAATATTGTTAATATGATAATTAAATGCTCATGGCAAATCGGGCACCATGGGGGGAAGGGGGGGCGCCTTATATAATTCTTAAAACACAGTGGGTCACGGGTAACGCCTTACGGTATTGCTAGTTTAAAATAAATTAAACCCTCTTTTTGCGTGGAGAGAAATTGGAAAACTATTTATTAAAATCGAACTCATTTCATGTAGTCAAAATTAGAACCCTAATTTCCATTTCATCAGAAAACAAGACATGACCAGTTTCAACTCTGAGTTTACGTCCTTAAAGATGTGGACTTCACGATAAAAAGTGCCCTTTGGGTCTAGAAAAACTGAAGAAGTCATCATGACGCGGCTTCTCATCGAACGTACATGGCCTACTGCGGAGTCACTGGTTCGATGAAAGCATGACCAGAACTGAAATGTGGTCGCGTGACGAGCTTTAAACAAAACACAAGAAATCAACGTCAATCAAATTCTACTTTACTCATTATTTTCCCACTATTACAGCTATATAAATAGCCTGAA
The DNA here is from genome assembly GCA_902155825.1 of Timema genevievae. Taxonomy (NCBI): domain Eukaryota; kingdom Metazoa; phylum Arthropoda; class Insecta; order Phasmatodea; family Timematidae; genus Timema; species Timema genevievae. Next base: position 140,917 of record CABFWO010001548.1, on the reverse strand, counting down.
TGGTTAATAATACGCGGCCCACATAAAAAACTACTTGAAATGTGAAAATTTCCAGGTCTCTTAAATCTATTGTGAATGTTCTTAAAATTGAAAAATGACACCTGGACACGGGAATCTAACCCGGGACCAGGTATCATTTTTCACTTTTCAGAATATGATATCTAGATGGAGTAATTCCCACTAATAAGCATAAATAATAGCTTTGGCTATAAATTCTATTGTGAATGGTTAAAGGGACATTGTTGGTTAAACTCGGAGGATTTATTTGTAAATTAATAGCTTATATTAAATACCAGGAGAGTGATACTATTGTAGCATTAATACGTGCTATCAAACCAAAATTTTTAACATGTTTTATTACTAATATTTTGTTACAATTAGTATTACTTAATTTGATTTAGCTGTTACATTATGTTTTTTAAATTTATTTAAAAATTTATATTCATGTAGCATATCTAGATTTAATTTTGCTTTGTGGTGTATCATTATAGGCCAAATATTTTAGTATCCATTTTACTTTACTTTAAACTGATTTTTTAAAAAACTGGAAATATTTTTAAAGTGGGACAAACGTTTGGTTCCAAATGGGTATGTTAGGAGTGTTTGTACGTGATAAATAACCCTGTTTACCTTGTTATAGGTAAAAAATCGATAAAATATATTTTATTGAGGAGTGATTTTTGAAAACTCGATTTATTTTGAAAATGGCTGTAACCATTTTGATTAGTATGTATATCTAGGGAATGTATGACATGAACATGCCAAATAAACTGTATATTTGTTTTTTGGGGGAAATTTGGCTTAGGATAGTTTCTGACAAATATTTTTAATTTGAATATTAAAAAAAAATGCTGTAACAATTTTGTTTAAAATGTTATCGGGAGACTATTTTACATATAAACAATATTGTATCTATATTTACAGAAAATAAATTCAAAGCTAGTGTACTTACAACAAACCATAGAATGTTTGAATATTTTAGAAATTGACCTTGATGAGTGAATACAAAATGGGAATTGGTGTATAATTTTTAATGATAAATAAGAAAACGTAATTTTTACAAATAACAAATAGTTTTAGGGTACTTAACTAAATAATATTTTCGAAAATTTTCTTCTTAGCTACAATACGATAGAGTTTGTACAATTGTGTCGTAGCATATATTTGATTCCACTTCATGGTCAATACTGGTTAATTTATATGTGATTTAACTTCTTTAATTTTTTGCACTGCTTCTTCCTATTTTTTCGGGATCTCCGATTTTAATTACATCAATGGGGTAGGGATGGAGAAGGTAGGATTTACAGGAAACATATCCGCTTTTACGTGGAGGAAGATTAGGATACAATCTAGAAAACAAATCTTTAATACAACCGGCTGGTGTTTTATTCCCACCATCTACTTCACCGGAAACTCAGACTAGATGAGCCGAATATTTAATCCCCTTGCCCACTAATTCAGTTTATTTCCTCCATTACCTCAAATTAGACCTATGGTATAAGACAAAAACACTTTACACAATGGTAATAAAGCCTATCACTGAAATACTTGTTATGTTGGTAATTACAGGCCTTGTCCATGGTACGTTGCTGAATAGGCTCAGCTACCGCAAAGTTGGTATCACAGCTTCAATCATATTCTTTATTGGCGTGTTGCTGACAAGTTTCTGCAACTCTTTCATATCCTTCCTCTTATCATATGGTATTATCACATGTAAGTGTAATTTATGGTTGTATGAGTGCCATAGATATAATATTCAAACTTCTTTAATAGTTAATTCATATCTTTAAACCTAAATACTAGTAGAAAACCAACTATAAAGTGTGACGTTATCTCATATCTTGTGTTAATTTATTTCAGAATTAATTCAGCCTTATATTGTAAAAACAGATTCTATGTTGTGACAGGAGGGGGGATAAAATATATTGACACCGAATCGACCATTTCAAAATTATGTGAAGACACACAGATTGTATTTAATTTCCTAAAATATTCAATAACAAATCGGGTCACTACAGGATTAAAACATTAAGTGCAACTGGCGTTGAAATGAACACAACACTTTTTAATAGGTTTGATAGTTTTTTAAATAAAATTTACCTTGAAATAATTTTAATATTATATATTTTATAAACGAGTAAGTCTGTTAGATCCCGAGGTCGGTGGGACAGTTAGCAGTGAAGAGTACTAGTGGTGTAAAATACCCGGGGCGGACCAACTGGGGGAACAAAAACTATATAGTAGGATTATAAGGACAGTTAGATTAAGTGCAAATTACATAATTTAATTATTGTTTGAAAATAAAACGTTTAAAATTAAAACGTGCACAGCAGCTATTATTGATAAATTATTATTATTGTTATCTCCATTTACTTTTATAGGTCACAAGCCTACCTCGTTTGATTCCACTATGACTTAGCTCCTAATAAAGGTAACTTAATCTCATAGTTTAATCAAATAAGGTTCGATTATTATATTTGATTGTAAACTAAGTGTATATAAAATGTATTTCTGTTTCCAGCACTCGGGTTATGTCTATTTATGCCAGCGTTTTCTCTGGCCATCAACTCCTACTTCAAGGTGAAACGAAACATTGCGATGGGGTTTGCCATGACCTTGACAGGAATGGGTACGGTTATAATGCCCCCTGTCATCAGTAAGCTACTATCGTTCTATGGTGTTCAAGGCACAGGGCTTATAATGGCGGCCCTGTCCCTACATTCCCTTGTTGGAGCGCTACTATTACAGCCCATCAAATGGCACTTGAAGAAGAAGGTGGTAGAACCAGAGCCAAAGAGTCAAGACGCAGTTGATCAAGAAGCTGATCACACTGATAATAAGAATAGTAATTTAAATGGTAAACAAATATATTAACTGGTTTCGGTGCTTTTTTGCAAATATCACATTTACACACTTTTACTTATGACAATTTTTTAAAGGTATTATTACCATCAAGATCATACTCAATAAAGCCACCAACTGTTCTTTTTCCTAACAACAATGGTTTATCCATTACCCTTTTCTCTCAGAGTAGATATCAGTAATGATATCCACCCTTTTCTCTCAGAGTGGATCTCAGTAGTGATATCCACCCTTTTCTCTCAGAGTGGATATCAGTAGTGATATCCATCCTTTTCTCTCAGAGTGGATCTCAGTAGTGATACCACCCTTTTCTCTCAGAGTGGATATCAGTAGTGATATCCACCTTTGATTAAGCCGGTAGTTTTTCTCCTGGTTTTAGGTCACAGTCATGGCCCTTATACTCTTTTGGTAACTCTCATATTACATGATTTACTGTTATAACTGAAGTTTCCTATTAGATAACTTTACAAGTTTCTAAATACAGTAGGACACCCCACCCCCATATCCGCTGATTCAGTATCCACAGTTTACCACAACCCAATTTTATTTATTTTTTAACTAAATAATGTATTGTTTATAAGTCACAATGCCTACACCAGGGCTATTCAATTGGCGGTCCACGGGACACATCCGGCCCACCAAGCTCTGCAGACTAGCCCACAGATTGAAAGTCCAACTACTGTATCACTGGAGATTAGGCGTATAGTTCAGATGGTATATGGGGCCGCCTGACCTTGAACGGCCAAAGAGATATTCAGTATTTTTGGTGGTGGAAGCTGCAAGTCCAGTGTTACTCAGTCCTTGGTGCCACCAACATCGTGTGTTTACAAGGGAGTGCGAGCTTACCCTCCAGTGGTGTGCTTCCCCCACTCTATACCTGGTATATATCTCTCTCTCCAAGCGCCCCCCACTTAACGGCTTAGCTATATAACATATTCTTGCTTTTCACCTTGAACAATGCAGGTAGCCAGGCGACAGGGGGGGCTGAGATTGACTCAGATCTCTTCTCCCCTCCAACACCAACAGCAGCCGATGTCTTGCCAGTTGATATTTACCTGGCTCATTGTTCGTGAGTTATTTATAGTAATAGCGGAGTGCTTTGCTTGTAATTAGTCTTACTATAAGTTTTCTAGAATGGCACTTTCTACTTTGAGTATCAAGAAAAGGAAGCTTGATGATGAAAATTAATTTCACCGAAATATATCAATATTATATATATATATAAAATTACGTTTCAATCCCTCCATCCCTCCCTCCCCCCCAATTTTATAACTAATTGAATAGCCCTGGCCTATAACACTACCCCACTTCATCTCCTCATCGTGGACACTGTGCTATCATATCACTGTCACCATCATGATCATCATTATCATGTGATCGTCGCAACATGAAGAATGGAGAATAGTAAGTACACTGTAGTGTAGAGTATACGTTATTATTATGTATGGTGAATGTCCATCTATAGGATCACTTAATAGAAGTAGCTTGGGCAGCAACACCAAGATATTTGACGATAAACTTTACATCCCCTTAAAAGAATATGATGCGAATGAGAGGGGTGAGAAACAAGAAAATGAAGATTACAATCTCATAAGCGATGACACTAAGAAAACCAACGGAAGTTCCCTTGAGAGAACTACAACTGATAACTTGGTTTCGTTGAAGGAGGCCCATCATAGTAGGTATGTTTTTGTTTAGTAATAAGCAAACTATATTACACATTTATTATGGTTGTGAATTTACTAATTATGGAAGAACAATTAATATTAGTTACAGTTTTTTATTGAAATAATATGTTATCGATTGCTATTGGTCAATAAAATTAACCCCCCAGTGGAGAAACATGTTCGGTGTTAGTGTTCATTTTTAACGGTAGCAAAGACGACAGTTAATAATTAGAGGATTTTGAGAGTTAATTTATGCAATGGAAATGTGCTCTGGATACACACTTGACAATCTAAAAACAGATTAAACCAGGTTAAATATTTCCACAAACGAGACTGATTACAAAACCCATCTGGATATTTAACAACCCCCACTAAGACGCACAGGCAGAAAAGGGTGTATGCCAGTTTGGAGTGTGGCTACATTGCACAGGTATCACAGGAACAGGCTGTGAATAGGCCTCTGAACAGAATGAAACAATTTCTTACACTACTGCATATCACTCTGTTCCACGGCAAGATGTATTTTAAATCATTGTACATGCACACGTTATCAACTTCCAGCTATCTATTTTCTATTTATCTGTAAATTTTTTCACTTGTTGGTATTTAACAAAATCACCGCTATTTATTTTTGTTTGCTTTGTTTAAATCCTTGCAATTTTTACATTTTTAAACAGAAGTAATAATTTTAGAAAATATAAAATTGGAATAGTTATGATTACAAATTTGGGTAAGGGGTTATGTTACTGAAGGGGTCAGCAAAAGGTCGATTGTAACTGACCGGACGATCTCGAAACAATTTTCAGTCGATCGCCTAAGAAAACTATATCGTTATGAAAAGGCAAGCTTAACTTGCATTAGTACACTATGGTGCTGCTTATAAGATAGGGTCTTAGTGAAATTAGTCAAGGTAAGACTACTACTTCGCTTGGTTACACTATGATGTACCTTATAAGCTAGGGTCTTAGTGTAATTAGTCAAGGTAAGACTGCTTCCTTTCAGAGTAAATGAAGTGTACATTTTATTTATTTTATATATTTTATACATAAGCAGGGACATAATTATTAGAGGAATGTAATTTAAGGATTAAATACAATATGTATAGGGAAAAAAAGCTATTTGAAAGTAGAGTGGAAAAACGAAGAATGATCTAGGGAACTTTGATAAATGTTAAAGTCGATCAAGGCTCAAAAAAGGTTTCCGACCCCAATGTTAAGGTATCTGGTAGCACTCACTAAGGGGTTACTTCTCACATTTGTTAAATAACATGTTGGGACTTGTTATTTGGTTATGTTAATAAGTACTATGCAAAAAGAAAACCCAATGATTATTAATATCTTTTTTATCAGAATTTAAAAAAAAAGAAAACCAAACGTTTATTAATATCTGATCCGTCAGAATTTTATGCCTTTTTATAATCTTTATTTGACTTAAATCTGCCCTGTTGAGTGTAATTTTAAGAAACAATAATAAAAAAAAGATTTACAAAAAGAAAACCCATTGTTTATTAATATCTGATTTATCAGAATTTTATGCCTTTTTATAATCTTTGACTTAAATCTGCCCTGTTGAGTGTAATTTTAAGAAACAATAATAAAAATATGTTCTAAAATTTCAGCGAAATAAAGAATAATGGCTACGATGAAAAAGTTGACGAAGCAGAAGATAAAGGCTGTTTACAGAAATTTATAGGAAAAGTAGTCAACGAGTTAGACTTATCTCTTTTCAAAGATCCTCATTATACAAACCTAATAATAGGCATGTCAATAGCAATCTGCGCTGAAGCCAACTTTTCACTTATGACGCCTTTCATCCTGAGTGATCTTAACTTCACCAACGATCAGATCGCCACCGTCATGTCATCTATTGGTATTGTAGACATCATTTTCAGGTGCATTTCTCCATTTTTTGCTGACTACATGAAATACACTGCCAAGACCATGTATCTTATCAGTATGGCCATGCTGATCTCTTCAAGAACAGGCGAGTGTTAAACAAAATAAGTAAAAACAATTCTCCTTTAATTTAAAATGGTAAATGTCACAGACTGTACTGAAAATGTGTGTACTCAGAAAAAGTGCCTGACCCTAGTCCAATAATTCATCCATCAATTTCAATTAGTTATTTTAAATATTTTGTTAACTGTTCTCTTTGATAATTAGGAGCGATTACACTTACAATTACATTAATATTATACACATCCTTACCCTCAGACATTAAGTAATTAATTATCTTCTGCTAAGTATACTCATTATTATAGCTATTAATATTTAACAACGTGTTTAGGAGGTTATATAATGATGAGTTACATACCCTGTACTCATCCCAAGACATTGTTAGGATAGTCAAGTCTCGTATATTAGGACATTCAGCGCTAATGGGAGATTCTAGAACCTTGATCATAGTATTTACCGGCAAACCCGATGGGACAAAACCATTGGGAAGACCTAAACACAGATTAGAAGATAACATTAGAATTGACCTGAAAGATCGGGCGTAATGAGGGGGACTGGATACAACTAGCTCAAGATAGGGATAAGTGGCGTACTTTTGTAAGTGCGGCAATGAACTTTCGAGTTCATAATGTCATAGAGTAAGTAGGATTATATAAAGTTTAGGGTGACTCCTTTTGAGGCGTTGAAATGCAAAGCAGATCTCAGCTGTCTGGAAACAAATTATGTTTTGTTGTTTCAAAATAAGACTTATGTGAAAACGAACTTGAAATATATACCAAAGGGGCACTCTACTATATACAACCTTAATTTTTGAGTTAAATTTATTAAAACATATATTAAATTAACATGTAAAGCTATTTAATTCGAGTGTCGTGGTTCTATGTTTAACTACTAATAATATAGGACACTAGATCTAGCCTTACCTAAACAAATGCAGGCAATTGTCGTTACAGTCATAAAGGCTGCTAAGCGATTCGTTAATTAGTTTTGAAGCATCTGAGCTGCATTATCTTATTAAATAGAGTAGTGAGAGGCTTATTACCTTGAGGATCATGTAGCCTGTGGTAAAGTTTAAACGAGAAGTTTCGATGCTTAATATAAGCAGGTATATATTTTACATACATTTAAAAAAATGGCTATTGATCATTTTTGATTGGTTAAAAGGGCATTGGTGATCATTCCCCTTCTAAACCTATTAAGTACTCCCCTTTTCTATAAAACAGTGCATGAATGATTTATAAAATCAAATTTGGGGAAAATAATAAAAAATATTCACGTTATAGTTACGAAACCTTAAAATTGTATTAATTGTATTATTAATAATATTGTTAAAATATTTATGGTTTATTTAGACACTTGTAAACATAGCTAAACTAACTAACTAAACATAACAAATAATACTAATTCCTTAAGTTGTCTTTATTTAATAAGCGATAAACGTTAGTTGAGATACCCAACCCTCTTAAATTTAGTGTAAAATCAAACTCATACAATATTTTAACAACAAAAAACTACGGATGGTTTATTACAATATACAATCATGTTTAATTATTAAATATTTAAATATTTGTTTGAATTTTGTATGTATATATATGTAATATAATATATTTGTTTAGTAAATTATTTCATTTGTATTTTAAAATTCACCATACACATTTTTTCTCAAAATTTCGGCTAATTTAACTCTAAACTGTGGGTGTAATATTTTGTCAGTATTATAATCAATCTTAGTAATTAAATTATCTCTCTTTCAGTAATGATATTCGTTACGGACTTCAAGTATATTCTAATAGTAGCTATAGCCCTAGGCGCTGCCAAAGGGGTCAGAACAGTGTTCATGTTTTTGGTAGTCCCTAGTCATGTGCCGATAGAACGCCTGGCATCGGCAAACGGTCTCCAAATAGTGACCAATGGGGTCTTTCTAATGGTTTTTGGACCGTTGGTTGGTAAGTATTTCACCAGTTGTTTGTTTTATTCCTCTGGCTAGACGTTGGGGTAGACACAAATACTAGCCTTCTCTGTAGCAATGAATTCCCTATTTTATTTATATGAATATACAAACGAGCTGAAATTCTCATATATAAAACTAAAAAGGCAAACCAAAAGTTTTATTTTACACCATGTCTTAACCAACCATTCGGCTTATCCAAGTATTTACATTCAAGGGGTACTGTTGAGAAAGTCAGAAGCTTAGTGGGAATAAACTCACATTTCTTGGAGTAAGAGTGCAGAATCTTTCAAAAATCTCCAACATCCGGCCTGGATTTGAATCCCGAATTACAAATCAAGATAAAATCAAACCAGACAATTTTTATTCTTTAGCCCACATAGCCTTCATAGCTGGCAAAAAAAACAAATTCAAACTCAAAACCGATAAAACACTAATAACATTCGCAGAAAACATGTTTCTTTTTAAAAGTGACTATAGAATTATGTGACCAAATAACTAATAAAATCATAATTTAACTTTTACTTAAACTTGTAAAAATATGCCTGATTAACCATTAGTGTTTACATCCTCGATATAAACTCTAAATCTGATTTTAAATAATATAATTGACTATATGATATTTTAATTTCAATACAAAACATAGCTATGTCATTTTATTTTAATATGGAAAAATTCGACGTCCCTCGATGCTATTAGAATTCTAGAACTATGAATTTATAAAGTATTTTTAAACCTACATTTATTACAAGTAACCCGCCTCGGTGGCGTAGTTGGCTAACGCGCTGGTCACGTTTAGTCCGACTGCCGAGGACGGGGAGATCGAGGTTCGAATCTCGGTCGGGTGAACTGGGGGTGGTTTTTCCTAAATGGTTTTCCACTCTCCCTCCACGCAAATGCGGGTTCACTTCCTGTATTCAACCTTACCAATTCCTAATCCATTAGCGTAATTAGTACTTATGCGTATAACCCCAACGGGTAGTAAGACGCGGTGCTAAATAATAAAATAAAATAAAATAAAATATTACAAGTACATGTTAAGATCATAACTTACTAAAGTGAGGTATTGACATATATATATAGCCATATCAGTCTCCTCGTTAACTAATTAGACTATTTATACTTGGATGGAAGTGAATTGAAGCTATACAAGGTTTACAATACCTATACTAATTTAGTAATGCATTTAATTCACGTAAATGTAAAGACAAAAAGGGAGTTATATACCATAACATCGTTTTGTAAATTTAATACTATAAATTAAATCTAATTTTTCATTTTCATTTATTTGAGGTATTTAACGTGCAATTTCTAAACCGAGTGATTATATCTGAACACGAGAATTTCCACAAGCGAGAGAGAAAGGGTCTACCAATTTTTCCGGGTCTTTTCACATACCTTCGAGGGTTCCTTTACATTCACAATCAACATGGGATCGGTGGCTTTACTTCCCTTCCAATTCAAAGAGTTACATTTTAATCTTGAATACAAAGAGAATATATATTTTGTGTTGGATGTTTTATATTCATATTAATATCATATCGTGGTTCTTTAACAAATAAAACTTATCAAAAATAATAGAACTTGAAATTGAAGTACTAGTAATTTTTAATGAAATGAAATGTAAGTAGTATAAAGTGCATTAACAATTTATAGTAAATAAGCTGTACGGAACTCGACACGGACTTTCTCACTCCAGTGTTTAAAAATGGAGATATTTACTCAAAACTTGCAATATATGTGAAATTAAATAATATATATTAGCAAACCCAAGCAAACATCCCGTTATACATACGTTATTAATTTTTTACTCCCGGATTAAAATTTTATGATTTTCTTTTTAAAGAATTAAAGTACTCACTAGTGTATTTGAACAAAAAAAAAATAGATCGATTTGTGTCCACAAGGGTCAACACTTCGTATTAAAATTTCGGCTTCTGTTGAAATTTTAAACATTTTATTAGGGGTTGCACATCTTATGGTTATCGCGTTATTATTAAATTTCTCATTTATAAATTTAGACCAATAAAAAAGGTAAATGTTGACTATTAAGTCTAAAATTACAAAGAAAGGTCATTGCTGTACAAACATTTTCCCTAAGAAGTTAAAGAAAAAATAACATAAAAATTTGAAAGATTTGCTTATCTACTTACTCTATGGAATTAGAGAATTATTGCGTTAAAACTTATGTAGTTTCTCTGTACAACTAAACTCACAAAATTTTATTACTATATTCGCCAATATCTGCGAAACCATTCGTTTTATAAAGATATATTTCAAATAATTTTATTTTTATTTTTAATACTACAATTTTGCAATGATAAGTTTAGTATCTCAAATAGTTGCGGAAATACGGAAATTTCCCAGAAATCATTTTCATAGGAAAATGAAAATATCAATTTTGATTTTAATCTTAATCAATGCCTAGATACGAATTTTAATCAAAATCGTTAGAGTTGATTTTGAGAAAATTGATTTTTTCTCTTTACACCCTCCAATAACTACCCTTAATTTTAGGGCTATATATCCATTTCCAAAAACCCCTCGGGCAGCCCTATCAAAACCCTGGATACCAAGCTTTTGCCCGATCGGTAAAATAGTTTATGCTCTACTCCGAGGTACAGACAGACAGACGGAAATTCAGAAACCACTTTTTCGGATTCGAGGATTTATGAAACATCAAATCTCGATTTCGATTTTTTTGACGATCACAATAATTTCTTTACCTGTAAGATAGCGAGAAATTAAAAATTCAAAGAAGATTAAAGTATAACATGAGGTGTTGACTAGTATTAATATATTTTAAAAACTAAAATGTTGAATTTTGTATAAAAACAATTAAAAAAAATTGTCACCCCCTTTCTTTCTGCATGTACTAGTTGTGGGCCAAATGATCTGTCAGGGTGTCTTTGGCCGAGGGTAAGGGGGGGATGGTATGAATACTTGTGTGGGTCCGTGATTGACGTTTGGATTTGGCTTTTAAAAGTTTTATTAATATTACTATACTATAACAAATGTGATGTTAAAAGTGCAGTTAAAGTAAATAATGAAATGGATATAGAGAAATGACATTGGACGAGGCGTTATGAGGTTTATCTAATGGCCTGTCTGACTGCTAGACATTTCCTACACGGTCATCAAACCTGGTTCCCTGGGCTCGAGTGGCATCCCCGACTCATACTTGACAAACCCGACGACTTTGTCCGCGTGGCCCTGTGACAAATAGCGTGACTTCCTAGATTACGATCTTCCATAGTCAGCCTCAAGGAGCCCAAGACCTCCCCGTTTAACCGGACCACTGGCCTGGTTCCTTGCTCAGGACTGCTAACACCTACTTTTGCGTCAGCTACGCTAGTTTGTTTGTTTATTGTTTCATCATAACCACCTTGTATCATTCGTTATGTCATTCGCCACTCACAACATAAAATGTTAAAGCAAACATGCCTTCCAATTAAGATCGTTCGATGAGAGTATATTATTAATGAAAAAGAATAAATGAATTTATAATTACACAAAATTTTAAATGTACATAATAATTGACTAGCAATGGACATTTTACGTAATGAAAATGTTGAATGTTACACAAAAATGATCGAAGAATAACATATAGTGTTGAAAGTTTTTGAAGAATTTTAAATTAAACAAAACATTATGAATTATATTAGAAAATGTTTATACCTTATTAGAGTAGCATTGGTATGCCACAAAAAATAACATGGCACATTTGAATGTTATAAAGTAAAATGTCATACATAATGAATTATTTATAATGGTGATGAACTTTAATAACACCAAAGATGTATCTAAAAGTCAAGGAATAAAATAAAATTAATTGATAATCCTTCATAATTAGTTAGGAATAGTTGGTAGTTAAAATATTCAGTTAGGAATATTTCTCCATTAAAATGTTAGGCTATAAACATTACCCCTTAAAATTATAAGCTTATTAGATATCCTTTAAAATAATAATTTTGAAATAACTAGCCCTTAAATATTAAATTAGGAATAGCCAGGAATTAAAATGATAAGCTCGGAATGTTAAGGTCTACAGTTTTTTACCTTTAAATACTCAGAAATATTTCACTTCCCTAAAAGGGTGAGCTAGACATATAATGCCATACAAATTCTCAGGTTAGAATATTTAGGTCATAAAATTATCAATTCAAAAAATAATATAATTTACTCATATGTCCCGTGTGTTTTAAAGGCTTCATACGTGACGTCAGTGGGAGCTACAACCTGGTTATTGTTGCTATCAATGCGCTGACAGCGCTGACAATCACCATGTGGCTGACAGAGATTGTCATTGTCAAATTAGAAGACTTCAACAGAAAGCTGATTTCCTGACACATATCTGGCGGCTTTTTCAATGCACTCTACATAAATATTACATTCAACTAGAAATGTACAATGTTACAAAAATATAGGATATAATAGTATAACTAAACAAAAATTATATATATTAGTTTACATTGATTTAAGATCATCAATTATTATTTATTACAAATATTTTGTATTTTATCAATGATTTTCTTAAATACAATTATTTTCAACCATTTTTTATCAATCTATATAAACACGTAGCCTCCCATTGTAAATAGTGTACTAAGCTTGTATTTTTCTTTGCCACAACATTAGCTTCACCAGAGTTAAAAGTGTTTATTTTGAACTTGTTATACACATAATAATTATACAATTCATATGCCATATATGACTAAAGATTTTAAAATTATTAAATTTATGATTACATACAATTTAGAACCCATATTAATTAAATGTTTATGCAATGTAAGGCATAAAACATTAACAATAAATGTTATTATATACCAAATCTAGACCCAAATACACTAATTAGCCTAAAATATATAGATACCACATTACATTTTTAATACAATCTCCCATGATTACTATGCACCATGGGACTGGTACATGCACACTGGTAGTCATTCGGTCACAGGCTTAATAGTCCGGTCAGATCAATCTCAAAAACCCATTTTGGTGGAGATAATTTATATAGTTTTAAAATTTAGTACACATTTTCTTGAATATTGTGGAATCGAATATCCGTGGAGTTTCTCCTTCCTCGGTGGGGGACTCATCCCTTAACATCGAAAAAACACCCCGCCACCCCCAAACGGTATACTTTTGTAATTTTTCCCAATTATCTTGTAAACGGTGGATAGCTTGACGAATTTTAATTCTAGTAAAATAGACGGAAACAAGTTTTCGGAGAAAATTATGCCACATAGTTTTCCGTAAAAGCTGTCTAGTCCACGCAGTATAGAGGCTCGCAATAATACGGGGTGGATTCTGGTGCGCAGGGCACAGTTCGTTTCTCGCGCTCTTGTTTTGTAAATAACTAGCAAACAGATAGCTTTTCTTTAATAATGCTCATAGCTGAAGTTGAAGAGCGAGATATTATTTATTAGTATAATTAAAAAGGTTCTTTAAGAAACATGTTTTCAGGCCTTTTCGGATGATTTTTTTAAAAATAAGTACATGCATGACATCAAAACTTGAATATATTTGAATTTGTAAATATTTCTTGAAATTAATATGTGTGTGTATATGTTACCGTCCAAATCTGAGTCCATGACAAATTATATCAGGCTAGGCCGAATTGATACATCCTAAGAACTTCAACCTAGTCTAAATTAGTTAATTCTGACATTTGGGCCTAACTAATAGGATAAACTAGTATAGCCTACAATTTTACTAGGCTAAACCATGCTTAGGTTAGGTTAGGTTAGATTAGGCTAGGTTAGATTAGGTTAGCTAACAACATCTGCGCATGAACTGTGCATAGTGAAACATGTCCAATGTCAAGCCATCTTCAGAATGATGAAAACTAGTATTACCTAAAAAATCAGACTATATCGGTTTATCCTACAATCAGCAGTATGTATCATTTCGGACTAGTCCTATCTAGTTTGTCCTGAAATTGGGATTCAAGCGGGTCTATGCTGTTCAACCATTTGTGCCAACTTTCAAGGACAAGGATGCCTCAATTCTAAATTGTAGATGAGTGCGGATGAAGAGGACAATTTTATCAACTAATTCTCCCTCGACAGATATCCATGGATAGTAAACGAGAATATAATTTATGCAGAAACCATTTACAATAAACAGACAGTAGTATATGTTCAATAATAGCATAGTGGTATAGGCCTATTGAGGAATCCACTTAAAAAAAGCCAATGAGTTTAATTTGACTTGACTATAATTATTAAATATACATATCCTAACACAGATTAACGTATCATAGGAATGTCAGTTTCGAGTCTTCATTACTCCTGAAACAATCATCAATAATTATCTTAGAATGTTTAGTTATGTATTACGATTTATCTGTTCTTAGAACTGTGACGTTTCAAGTGACATGTAGGTGAAAATAAGCTAATTTCACCTTTTAAATTTTTTTAGTCATAAGATTTAAAATTTAAACTATTCCAAAGTAGAGATATTGATACCCTTCACTTCCATTTTTGAATGAACTTTTTTTTTTCAATTACAAACAATTTCTTAAAAAATACATGATTTCTGGACGTTCGTATCGCATCTCAGTGGCACAATAAGTGGCTCCTATAAAGCTAGTAGTAAACTGAGCTGCCGGTGATGGGAAGCTTCAGGTTCGAATCCTGACGCGGTGTATTGATAGTGTTTTTCCACAGGTGAATTATTACTGAGATCTGACCTTGCGACAGCAGATTGAAGTAGTTAATTGGTTAGTATTATAGAGAGAACTTTACATAAAAGTGTCAATCAAGGTTTTTATAAGTATACAAGCTTCAATAAGATCAAACGAGATTACCAAACTTTACTCAAGATAGAGTTTTGTCTTCAACACTTATATCTATTTTTTTAAAGTTTGAAGGCAGATACATTATATCATATGATATATTACAAAATATGGTTTTATTGATAAAAATTTTGAAATTGTTTTCTCGTCCGAAATACAATGTTCCTGAAGAGTTTAAGGGATTTATTAATTTACGGGAACAATATATATATATATTTTTAATACAAACACGAGATAATGTGTGAAAAATAATTAAGGAAAAAATGTTTAGTTAGAAAACACAATTTTGATTAACAAAAAATTCGTTGAGTACTGTTAAAAATGAATAATATAACATTTAAAAAATAATATTTTTAAGACGAATTTTAATAATAAATGTTATACTTCACATCTTTTAATCCTCATTCCACAATATTTAAACACCTTGAAATTAATTTTACTGACTTCACCTAAGACTAGATATTATAGAACTAAGATATATTAAGATTCATATATTATCTTAATATTGGGTTTGGTTTATGTCTAATATAATGATTACCTTTAATTCAAAAGCAAAATAGTGTGTACATTTCTATATATTTGTAGTTAGTTTATTTTCGATTTCAGAGATGTGTTGAATTCAAGAAATTAACAGATCTATTCCTTATGATAGATTTACTTTTCATAGTAAAACACCTATCAGCTTATTGAGGGCAGAATAGTATAGACCTCACACGTTGCCACAGTCCAAAATAACCATTTTTGTTAAATTTAAATTACTGCACAAATAAATCGAGTTGTTCTCATTACCCCTGTGCACCAGATCTTCTTCCGCTATAGCTGCATATTTACAATATTGTGTAAGAGATGAGGAAGGTAGAATTTAGATTAAATGTATATATATTTGTGTGTTGAGAGAGTGTGGAAATTTTAAGGGAAGAACAATCTTAATGCTATCACTCCCGGATGAGATTCGACCTCACCATCAATCTATTATTTTGTGAGCTTGACTTCTTAATCAGTGGGAATAATGAGGTGGGCCTGGGAGGAACAATACTTCTCCTGTAATTTAGGGTAAAACATTGAGTGAAACTGGGTTCATAAATTTAGCCGGCACCGGGGATATAAACTACTATAAGCTACCACATAACAACTGGTTTATATTGTACTTTGGCTTTTCTTATCTGAATTGAATGAACTGAATATTGACTAGGTCACTACATACAGATAATAAAAGTAGAACAGATCCATATTTTGAGTAGGCTACTATACATTATTTTATTGATATATTTGAGGTATTTAACGTGCACTTTCTGAAACGGCAGATTATAATCAGCACACGAGAATTTCTATGGACGATAGCAAGAGGGCCTACTAATTTTGTCAGGAAATATATTTTAACAAATCTTACAGGGTTCTTTTATATACCACAATCAACATAGGATTGACGGCTTTACTTCTCCTCCGAAAGAAGTTAGGCTACGGATTTTTATTGCTCAATAAATTGAGTAGGGCCCACTATAAAAAAAAGATAACAAACGGACATTGACCAAAGATAACATAATTTGGCCAGATTATAAAAATCAAGGCAACATATTGGTTAAGAGAGGTAATCTTATCGATATCTATGGACCAATGGAGTTAATGTTCTCACACATTATTTATAAATTAATACTAGAATTATTGTTTTAAGTATTTAACTAAAGAGGGCCTAGTAGAGAAGTCTAATAGAAAATATTCTAGAATTTTTTTAAATATTCAAATGGAATGAATTAAATTGAGATATCCTAAGTTGTGAAGTTTTCACTATTTTAATTCGTACCAAATGCGTTGACACCTGAAACTTGAGCTACAATAGAGCAATAACAGCGATTCTATTTCTCTTCTTACATTCTGTTATCGACTACAGCACTTATGGGTTGAAGGTAAAGGTGTCACTGGCCTCTTGTTTGCCAGTATGTTCGAAACAAAATATGTCATAACTTCAATATATACATATAATAAATTATTAAGATCTGTCTGTGGTCTACATTCGAGTTATTATGGAGTTTCTCCTTTTTATGTATGGTATAATCAATAACAAAACAAAATAATACAATTTTAGGATTTTTGTTTCTCTGTTTGTTGCCAGTGAACTAAAAAATTACTCGTAGGATCGAGACGGGACATCTTTTGTTTAAGGCCTACGCCTTATTTTTCTGGGTATAGGGTAAGATCTATAGCATCCCGCTATCTCATCATTGAGGGAAGGAATGTTTAAGAACCCTTAGGTTGGATAGGTACCTTTCAGTTATTTTATGGTTTTGCGTATACATTGAATTTATTTAGTTTTATCGCTATTATCACTTATATAAAGAGGTCTGATGCGTGTTTGTATTTTCACGATAAACCTGAAACCAGCTAAACCGATTTAGACATAATTCTCACTCATGTGATCCCCATACACTCAGAACGGACAGGGTTTATATTTTTGCTTGTTTTAACTAATATAATTGGTAAGTTTTCGAATATTTTGTCTTAAACTAAGCCATTAATGGTGTTTTCTTCCAATCAATGTAGAATTCATTAGTTTTTTGTTTCACTGAATCGCTAAATAAACTGCAAATAAAAAAGTAATTACGGAATACATTCAATTTTAGATACAAAAGAAACTATATTTTGGTTGGATTGGTATTTTTATATTCACATTGGTAGGTAAACAGTGTTTCTTTTAAAAATAAAAAAACACATAAGTAAACTGTCACCGGTTTTTACAGTCTAGTTGTTAGTTTGGTATTTCTCAAATTAGTAACGAAACCTTATTTTCTTTGGCAAATACTAACTACACAGGTTACGTACTAAATAATTATAATTTAATTTGTTATTAGCTTTGCCTAAATAAGGATAAATTTATTTCATGCATAGCGCTTAGTTAATAGTAAACAACTTGCTATGGTGGCCGCATGATCCAAGGAGTCACTCTCGTATTAGACTAGACTGCTGATGACAGGGAGATCGGGTTTCCAATCCTGGTCGGATGTACTGAGGTTGTTTTTTTCCAAAATCGATTTCCATTCTAGCTCCACATAAATGTGGGCACACTTTATGGGTACAGTTTATCTAAATTCAAACTTCCTCCTCACTAACTCACTAGCGTAATTAGTACGCACGTGTATAATCTGAACAGGTACTAAAACGCGTTGCTAAAAAAGGTGCATGGCGTACAATGCACAATTCATAATTAAAATACAGCGATTTACAATGAAATGTAGTGATCAAAGTCTAATAGTATATGATGCATATCGTGTGCTGCACAATTCATATTTAAAATACAACTAGTAATAATGAACTGTAGGGATTAATGTCTTAATTAAAACGACTGTGTTTTGATTATAGACATTTGCTTAACAGCTTTTCTCTTATCATTAGGTTTTAAAAAATAGCCTAGCTTTAAGATTCACTCGAAAGACAACGTTAAATAAACTGTATCTTTTGAAACTCAAAATTAACCTAATTAAAGTTATCCCTGCACTATAAAACCAAGTTAGATTTTTATTTGCTTCTGATTTTATTGAAATGCATACATATATAAAAAAAACTCTAAACTCTCTCCTCGCATTTGAATTTTTGTGAACTTTCTAATTTTTCTGGGTCGTCTAAACACGAAAACACAGATTGGGGATGATCGTTTAGAGATTACTTAGAGCAGCATATCATTTGACATGGTTAAAAAGGTTAAATATTTAGGAATCATTTTAACTGGCAATAGTGATATTAAATTGGAAATTAGAAAAAAAGAATAATGTTGGGAGATGCATGTTACTATTCTGTCAGTAAGTTGTTGACATCTCGCCTGCTGTCAAAATATTAAAAATAATAATTTTATCGGTTGTTCTCAATGGATGTTAAGCTTGGTCTCTTACCATACACGACAAACATACATTTAGGGTGTACGAAAACAAGAAGCTTAGAAATATATTTGGTCCAGAAAAACCTAAAAATACTGAGGAGTGGAGGAGGAAACATAATGATGATATAAATAACCTGTACTCATTAAAATATATTGTTAGGATAGTCCAATCTCACAGAAATGCTGATAAGGACATGCACCTCGAATGGAAAAGCTAGAATAGTGTTCAGGGTATTGAGTGGCAAACACAATAGGAAGAGACAATTGGAAAGACCAAGACGCAGATGGGAGGATAACATTTGAATGGACCTTCAATAAATAGGGTGTAATGAGGTGGACTGGATAGAACTAGCTAGAGATAGGACTAGGTGGCGTACTTTTGTAAATGCGGCAATTAACTTTAGAGCTCCTAATGCCATATAGAAAGTAAGTTAAGTGAATCTAAACGATAAGAAGACCAAACAATATATTTTTAGAATTTTTTTATGTTTGTCTTTTTGGTTGTTGTCAGTAAACTCAAAAAGTACTCAACAGATCACGACGGGAAATTTTCTGTTGCACTTCATAGTTTTTCTTGAATAGGTTAATATATTATATATATAATATATATATATCCTTACGCTATCTAATCAGCGAGTAAAGAGGTCTCAAAAAAACCTGGCGTAAGCATCAAAAACACAATGTAGCGTCTGCTTGGCGTGGGGATTATTTCAGTGGTTGTGGCCAGGGAGGGTGGGGGGTGGAGTTAGTGTTTCTTCGGGAATCTGCGAATGCGCATAAAACACTGCTCTCAAGACTTTTTTTTTCTAGCACCTAAGTTGTTGGTTTTGTTGACTGCGTTAGCTCATCGAATATTACTTGTGCTAAATGTTTGGTACAAGCCTACAGTACAATATTGTTTGGTGTAATAGAGGGCTTCTTTCAATATACTTAATTTTTATTTTTTAGATATCAAATTACAACTATTTATGTTGATGTTCATTGTAATAATGTATCCAATTAACACTGCGATTGTAAATAATGTCTCCAATTAACACTGCGTTTGTAATAATGTCTCCAATTAACACTGCGTTTGTAATAATGTCTCCAATTAACACTGCGTTTGTAATAATGTCTCCAATTAACATTGCGTTTGCGTCTTAAATTAAACTAGTTTTTCATATTATTTTTCTATGGTTTCACGTGTAGATTAAATGTAAGCTTTTGTATCTTAAATCTTCAATTTAAACTGTTTATCTTGGTGTTCATTGCATAAATGCCTCCATGTAAGCAAGTAAATGTTGATGCAAGGTGTGCAAAGTTTTAAACATATTATTTTGGCTCAAAGTGACAGGTAGTTGTTAATGTGTGGGGTCAACGACAGATAAAACATTTACCTAGCCTCATACGTGTCTGAAATGGTGTTTCGCTTGGAGAAAAAAAAGGTGTGGAACTCCGCGCGGACTTTCTCACTCCATTGTTTAAAAATTGAGATATTTACTCAAAGCTCGTAATATATGTGAAACGAAATAATATACACTAACAAACCCAAACAAAAGTTGCCTTATATTTACGTTAAATATTTTTTAACCCCCAGATTTAAATTTTATGATTTTCTTTTAAAGAATTAAAGTCCTCACTAGTCTATTTGGACGGAAAAATAAAGATCGATGTTGGGTCCACAAGTGTCAATACCTGCTTACGACTTCCAGTTAAAATTTTCGACATTTTACTATGGGTTGCCTATCATGTGGTTATTTCTAATTCCTAATTTATAAATTTAGACCAATAAAAACGGTAAATATTGACTATTTATTCTAAAATGATAGAGATAGATCATTGTTGTACACATATTTTTTCTAAAAGATCAAAGAAATAAATGGTACGGTGCACCGCATAAAATTCTCTCTCTCTTTTTATCTTAAAATAAAGATACATTTACTAAAACTCATAAGATTTCTGAACGGAATAATGTACGTACATTGTAGCATCTACACTCCACATCAGAACATGAATAAAATAATATACACTGATATAGAAACATTGAGAAAAGAGGCCCATCTTTGACCATCAAAAAGAATTTCAAACAATTTAACATTTCAAATAACTTATAAATGAAATTTGAACCATTTTCTGACAGCTTGGAAACTTTTATCTGCTTTACATGTTCCAATTTATAAAAATTGTATTTACTAAAGATGAATGGAGAAAAGTAAAAATAAATCTAAGGAATCAAAAACTAATGTAAGAATGTGAAACTGTAATATGAATTATCGTGAATACTATTTATTTGACTATTTTTTGTTACTTGTATAAAGGTAGAATTAAATTAGTAGGGAGTAGTAAATTTGAAAACACGACAGAAGATATGAACTCTAATTTTAAGAATATAAACAATCTATATTTATGTATTTCCAGATAATAAAGCAATCAGAGAGTCAGGAAACTAATTTATACATTCGCAGTAAATTAGTTTATGGCCTGAAAAACAACTTTCGTACACTCCAAATCTGGTTATTGTCATATTAATGAAAATTACATATATCTGCGTATCGTTGTTTGTCGTTGACTCGTCAGCTTTCAGATTGGGTTTCAAACAATATTTGCTCATTAATTCCAACAAAAAATAATCTTTATGTCCAATAATATTATAGCTAAAATCTCTTAGTAGTATAACATCGGCTTTGTCAAAAGGGATGATTTATTTTATTTAGCACCGCGTCTTATTACCCATTCGGTTTATTCGCCTAAGTACTAGTTACACTAATAGATTAGGAATTGGAGGGTTGAATTTAGAGGAAGTGCACCAACATTTTCGTGGAGGGATAGTGGAAAATCATTTAGAAAAAACACCCGAATTCACCCGACCAATATTTGAACCTTGATCTCCCCATCCTCGGCAGTCAAGTTCAACACAAAACTAACGCGTTAGCCAACTACACCACCGAGGCAGGTAGCAATTTAGAAATTAGTTTTATGATTCAGTGTGCCCTGTTATGTATATTATACTTATATATATATATATATATTTGCTTATAGATAGTAAACTATTGGTTTTATAAAATACATCCCAGATTAAAATATTTTTATTTCTAATAGTACTACAACTTTCCTCGCCTGATCTTTAAAATAGTTTCGGCTCTAAGCTGAGTTATAGACAAACAAATAGACAGATAGACGGCTTACAAAAATCACTTATATGTCTCAGTGGGTGAAGGTTAAAATAATTATATATATTATATTATCCGTACAATTATAATAATAATTGTACGAGTGGCAGTAACAAGCCAACTACCTAGTCGAAGATGGCTGCGTTATCTGATGGCTCGTGAATAAATCTGACAATTTTCTCACGTCCATCATAGACTCTGCCTTAAAATTTGAGTGAAGAATGACCCTGGGCACGGGACGACTCCTGAATAGCTCAGTGGTAGAGCATTGGCATACTAAGCAAAAGGTCCCGGGTTCGATTCCCGTGTCGAGGTATCATTTTTCAATTTTCAGAATATATGAATATATATATTTGCGTATAGCTTGACAGTTATTGATTTTATAAAAATATGTTTCAAATAAAAGATTTGTATCATAAATAGCCCAATATATTTTTTAAAATAAGTAATTTCATATCTCAATGAGTAACAGAGATATGATGAAAAATAAGAATTTACGCATCTGACCGGAACCCTTAAAGTCATTTTGCCAAAATATTGAGGGTAGCCATTTTGTTTGTAATATTTATAGATGTTTAGAAATTAAATTTAATCAAAATCATTAGAGCCGATTTTGAGAAAATCGATTTTTACTCTTTTTTCCCTTCAGCAAACTACCCTTAATTTTAGGGTTAGATATACAATTCCAAAAATCCTTGGCGCAACCATACGAAAACCCTAGATACCAAGTTCTAGCCCGATCGAATATTTTAGACTCTACTGGTAGGTACAGACTAACATACAAATTTCAAATCTCCAATAGTTAACAGTCAATAAATTAACCTGAAACTATTTTTTCTTTGTAAAACATTACACAATGTTATTTATAAAGTCGACCATTTTTCAGATGACAAATTTTTAAAATAATCTTAAACAATTTCTGAAAAAAATTAATAATTTCCGAAAATAAATAATTAGTAAACTAGCCTTATATCAGTCATTTCAGAAAAACCAACATACAACCTTATCAATTATATAAAACATTCCTCAAATACCAATTTTGAACAAAATTATTCATGCTATTTTCAAAAAATTTCATATTTTAAAAATTTGGTTATCTGTTAACTACCCATTTAACATATTTTTATACGAAAACAAGTGACTTATAAAGTACTACTTATCATGAAAAACCAATCCTAAATAACCCTTTTTAAAACAAACTTAAGAACCATTTTCGAAACATGTATGGTTTTCAAAAAATTAAGTATTTATAAACTAACCTTAAGTTAAAGGCTTGAACTAAAATCAAGATTTTTCCAATAAGTAGGGAGGGGCATATACTATTTAAATATCAAGTATGAACGAAATCCCTTAGACTATTTCAGCTATAGCTCAATGTACAGATAGATGGACAGAGGGAGGGACAGAGGTACAGACAGATGGACAGACAGAGGGACAGACAAACTTTTAAGAGCCAGTTTTTTTTTTCAGATCAATGGCACATTAAGCTTCAAGATCCAAAATAATTTCGAGATAGAAAATTTTCACGAAAACAATACTTTCTCTAAGTGAGAAAGTAAAGATACCAAGTGTAAATATGTATTTTTTATTTAAATTAAAAAAAAAACTCTATTAAATACTAGCCAAACCACATCAGAGGTCAGTCTGTAAAGGGTGTCAATCCCGTCCAATCTAGTAGCTCAATTACGGGGAGGTCTAGATTCAAGTTCTTGACAGATTGACCTAGATTTTCTTACTCTGAAGGTTTTACACATCCTATTCATGCAAATTCTGGAACACCTCATATGAATTAAACCTTTTTAGTCCATGCCTTACCAGTGTATATATGTGAATAGCCTGGACGGATTTGAAGACAAGAAACACCTTATTTTATACTTAATATATTTGTACATTTATTTAATGAGGTAACTAATGTTATCTTATACCTTTAAGAGTTGAGTGTTAGTAAGATAAATATGAAAAAATTCGTAAGTTATCCTTGAATAGCTTATCTTGTTTGCTAAACGATATGCTTCCATTCCCTCCAACCTAGCACAGGTGACCATGAACACGTCAGTGACAATAAACAGCTGAACGCTAAACACAGCGAACCAGATACCAACGGACAAGAGTTGAAATGTATCAGCTGAGTGGGTGGAATTTGGGTGGTTCTCGTTGATTAAACCGGTTCTTGCTAAAATCATAACAGATTCAGGATATCATTAATAAATAATAGAAATCAGACTTTTATTGTAATCTTTAAAGTATAGTTCACTATACCTTAACAATCATAAAATAGTGTTGTTTTTCTTTACGTTTGTTAATTCGTTTCCCCCATTTTTTAAAGTACCCAATCACATCGTGGCAATTGCTAGTTATTCAAAATATCTACCATTTTTAAAACTGTTGGTGTGTAGTTTAATCTTTGAACTTCCAATAGAGTTTTAAAAATATAATCTATTGTTTTCTAAGTTATTTGTATTGGGAAGAAATTGTGTATATATGCCTAAACCGTTTGAAATTTTTAAGAAATTTTGGTTAAGCTTTTGACATCTGTTGCGTGGCTGAATTCGTTTCGAGACCAGGTAAGTAATTTATTTTATTGCCTTTTATAATGCTACTGAAATATAAATTATATTTATTTTAGAGAAAAATTATGAAAATGCAAAAAAAAAAAAANAAAAAAAAAAAAAAAAAAAATTATTTACCTCTTATCTATAGATTAATCTTAAGCTATGCTTTTTATTAGATGCTATTAACATTATTTTATAATTTAAACTATATCAATTTTTAAAAGTATTAGGTAGTCTAGATTTTGAAATATACTTTATAGATTAATTAATATCACAAGAAAATGTAGTTAATTAATAACACTAAAATAGTCTTTAAATTATACAAAAAATCAACACAATTTTATTATTTTAGATAATCTACCAGTTAGCCAAAAATCAAATAACCTTTCCCTATTTTCTCCTAAGCGATCATTTTCATTGTAACCATGCTGTACGAATCATTATAGCGTACTTATGTTCAGTTTGAAAACAATTATAGTCTTATAGTAATAACTTGATATAAATAAATTAGGTAAATAGGGATACTTCATTTTAAATTTGGAAAATGGAACTTGTAAAGTTTCTGATTCATTATTAGGGAGAAACCAATCTATGAAATTTATCATAACCTCTTTTCTAATTTTTGTAAATTGATTTAGCAAATTACAATTGTTACAATCATTTTTATAGTAAAAAGAGAAGCTTAGTTCTTTCGGTTTTCCATTTAAAGTATTTATGAAAACTATTAGCTATGCAGAAGAAAAAAGTGAGCTATAAATTATATTAAACTAATTCGAATTTATTAAATATTCATGGATTTTAAAATTGAGACTTAGATTATGGTACATTTAATTTTGATTGAGGATAAATAAATTGCTATTGTAGAATATGTTTATTTATAATGCCAAAATGATTTGATGGTATTTATTAAAATTATATATAAAATACAAGTATAAAAACACTCGAGTATTTAATATAAATTATGTATATTTATATGGAATTTTGTATGTTATAAAGTTCAAATAGTTTGATTTTATAGTTGTATAATTAAATAAAGTTTCACTAATTAATATTAATATACTTATTCCTTTTATGTATCACTTAAAAGCAAATTGTATAGCACAGTTTTATGCACTGTACAGTACGTGCATAATAGCTTGGAACATAATTTTCAAAATAGGTTTTCTTTTTATAATTACAAAAATCACAAAAATTTAATATAATATCTGAACAAAACTATTAGAGCCATTATTTATAAAATCATAGCTCTCAAAGATATGTAATAAATAAATTATCCTTCAATCAATTTAATACGAAAATTATTTAGTCATGTAAAACATTCCACAGAACCCATTTTGAACCAATAGTAAAACAATTTTTTGAAAAATTGTAATGGTACTGTTTTGGACTCCTATCATTTATTTAAAAAGTCATAGATGAAATGTAGTTTTCTCTAAAGAATTGTATGTAAATTTTCTTTTAATACTTCATCCATGGATTATCAGGGGTTTTCAGAAGTAATTTCAGTATCATACGTTTTCAAACTTTCTTTCTTTAAAAAAGAACCTCCTTCTTACTATTTGAAAATCTGGTGATGAGCTGGCTGCCTCTACCCAATAGGAAGCTAGCCTTCACAACATCAGGTTGCCAGGAGTTCTCCTATTAGTTTTAACACTGGCGACACGGGGTCCAAGAAGCAAGGAGTGGGTTGTGCTTATAATAAGTAGCTTGTGCTTATAATAATCCAGAGAAAGTCTCAGTCTGTAACAAGCACTAGCTCTGGATATCCGCGCCAGTTCGTAAACGAACAAAAAACTGTATCATTTTAATATTAAACTTACTATACTGAAAGTGTGATTAACAAAATTAATCATGTACAACATTAATTTTCTACTAATTTCAATAAATAACCAATAAATAATCCCACAGTAAGAAGTACACATAAAATCAGATCGTCAATTGCGTAGTAAGGCATGCACGGGTCCACATTATTTATAGCCATGCGTTGTCATCATCATCATCATAAAAACCGGAATCGATATAAAGTGTCAAATTTAAAAAATTAGTCTTTATTAAGCAATACTTAATCATTAAACCATAGTAAATTTTTTTTTTACCGTGAGGTATGACCATATAAATATCTAAATGCCAATTTTGAACTAAATTTATCCAGCCATTTAGGATTTAGCTCGAATTATAGAGGGATACATAGGGATGGGAAAGTAAAAAAGTAAATAAAATGGAAAATATTGAGGCTCTTTTTTCCAAATGGTATATTGAAAATAATGTTTTAATTTAACAGATTCAAGCAATCTTAGCACAATCAAATTAAGTTAATACAAACGGGTTGTTCTGTGGTTTATTATAGTTTAAATTAAAGTATTTTTTATTATTATTTACTGTATTTTACGTATTAACACTTCTGATTAATATTGTCAGTTATTAAGTATTTCACCACGACGTAAATAATTTGTATTTATTAAATAAAATATTATTCAAAATCCTTATCCAAACGATTTAGGCAATTACAATGAAAAATAAAATCTACTAAAGGGCAGTAGATTCAACGTATCATAATAATAAATTACATATCCGTTAAATACTTATATTTACATTCATCCACTTTTTTTATTTTTATTTTATTGTAAAGACAAACAAATACCCAGTTTACACATATTTAAAATGATTCTATTTTTCTATGTAAATAGAAATTAAATCAAAATATTTTTATAATAAAAAACGTAGTGTTGAATAAAGTACAATTTTATTACCATGTTAAATTATAGTAAAATAATATATACATATAAATATAAATATATACACCTATCTATCAACTCTAATAGTCCCCCTTCACCGCTTTGCTGCCTTTCCAACATTCATGTCCATCTTATTTTCTGAAAATCAACCGGGTTATCAGATTATCCGTTTACAAATATATAAAATAGTGCACCTTTTAAATTATATAATCATAAGGGCTATTTACGTAGCCCAACACATAGGAAAATGTATCTTCTTAAAGAGGGGTGCTAACCCTCCGCGAGGAAACCTGATTCTAGGTAAAGTGATAGAAGTCACAGTTACATTAGTATACTGTACATTGTAAGGCTACAGAACATGTGTTTACATAGTCAATAAGAAAAATATATCTTTGAATTTTGTAGATGATAACATAACTGCAGGATATAATATATTTAATTATGCCACACCAACAAAGAGGATTGGATGATAAATTGCTAAGCATGACTGAGATTGAATTAATAAAGTGGGTACTTCAAGGTAACCAAGATTTACCTAGCAAAAGTTTGTCCCCAACTAAAGAAAGTTTCAGTTAGATATGCTAATTATATCTGCGAAGGTTGTTTTGCTTGTGATAAGGAAGTGGAAGTGGTGTGTGCACGTGCATTAGCGTGGAGATAAGGTTACAAAAATCACACGTGGAAAACTACTCACAATACTCCCACCCAAGATTAAAATCTCTACCACCCCGTTTCTTGCAATACCATTTATTGTAGGATCCCCCTTAAAATGATATAGAATGATGTCACTAAAAATAATTTTTAACGATATTAAATGGTGACTGTAAATACATAATTATTACTATTATTATTGTAAATGAAATTGAAATTATTATTATTACAAATATGAAATTGAAATAATAATAATAATAATTATTATTATTTCTATATAATTTGCAAGGTATGCTAAAATTGGTTTTTACTCCACAGGTTTTGTTCGTAAAAACGAAACAAACTCGGCACTGTTCAAAGGGCGAAAGGCTAGAGATTGAAGTCCCAGACGATAGTCGACGAAAATATTATTCACGCATGGCACCTCACGGTTACAGAGATGGATGTTGGCGATAGTGAGTGTCCAGCTATATAAATAAAATCAAGGATCATTTCTTATTTTTAAAGTCAATAAGCAGGACCATTACTCGAATTAAAGTCCCTGATGAAAATACTGCACCTTAACTCCAACAAGAAGAAGAAGAAGAAATAAGACTTTATCTTCAGTGTTGAATGCTCCCCATATACTTCATATGGCTAGTTCCAAGACTATATCTCCAGTGTTAATTATTAGAGACAAAACTCCCCAGATATTTCATATGGCTGATCTCCAACCTATATCTCTAGTGTTGAAAGCAAAAGACAAAACTCCCAATTCAATTCACAGGGTTGATCCCAAGACTATATCTCCAGTGTCAATAGCTGGAGACAAAACTCCTGATCGTGTCACTTTGGCTGATCCCGGGACTGTATATCCAGTGTCAATAGCTGGAGACAAAACTCCTGATCGTGCCACTTTGGCTGATCCCAAAACTATATCTCCAGTGTCAATAGTTGGAGACAAAACTCCTGATCGTGTCACTTTGGCTGATCCCGGGACTGTACCTCCAGTGTTGATAACTAATGAAAAGACAACAGCTCCTATGTATGATATTATGACTACTTCTGAATTCCAAGACCAGAATACCCCTCCATATCCTAAGAGCATCATGAAGAAAGACACCAAATACGACAAGATCGAGAAGGAATATGAACTGGTCCCTCCCGATGGTGGCTGGGGATGGGCTATCATGTTGGCCACAGCTCTCAGTAACGTAAGTAACAAATTAACCATTAATGCAAGTTACTCAACTGGTTAGTATTTTCTAAATAGTTTTTAAATACACAATTTTAATTATAATGTTTTATTGGTACGTTAAATACAAATGTTAGTAACGGTTCTATAAAAGTTAAAGGGATAGGGCTAGGGATAGGATATTTGTCAAAGATGATCATCTCACATTTGTGTGGAGAGAGACGGGAAAAACCACAGTTATAAATAACATTTATAAAATAATTCTCATTGCACCCAAACGTACTACTCTTCCGGTAATAAAAGTTATGAAACAATATAAAATAAATTATAAATAGTCACATTCAGTTAGTAAGCAATTATTAATAAGAATGGTTTAATGTTTGTACTTTACAGTCCAAATTAACTAAGGTGTATTCTAAGAAATATATTTTTTTGGGCAATTTATTTTAAAATCTATAAATAGCTTACAAATTTGTTTTTATTAATATAATTTGAAAATAATTTTTAGTGTGTAGCCATTTGCTACATCTGCCATTGCTCTTTCTGAGATAAAAAAAAGTAGACCTATGTCTACACCGGGCTGCATATGATGTGTTTAGTAACTATCAATTTCCCAGATATGATGACTTATTTTCTATACACGAAATTACAGTCATAAAGTAATACCTAGCTAATTTTATCTATTGATTCAGTAATTACTCATATATTATTAAAATAATTGCATAAAAAATGGTATACTAAACTTTAAAAGAGTAAATTATCAAAACATTTATTTGATACCTCTCCTTTCGTTATAAAATTAAGTTTTTCTTCTAAATACATTTAGCATAATAATAATTGCTTGACCCGCTCCGGTGGACACGTGGTCTAACGTGCTACACACGTGTTGGACTAGACTGCCGAAGACCGGGCGATTGGGGTTTGA
Organism: Timema genevievae; assembly: GCA_902155825.1. Lineage (NCBI taxonomy): Eukaryota > Metazoa > Arthropoda > Insecta > Phasmatodea > Timematidae > Timema > Timema genevievae. The sequence continues at coordinate 110,632 of CABFWO010001548.1, read as the reverse complement.
TCCCGGTTGGGTGCGCCGAGGGTGGTTTTTCCTAAGATTGTTTTCCACTCTTCCACCACGCAAATGCGGTTGGTTTTCCTCTAAATTAAGCTTTACTAATCCCTAATTTATTAGTGTAACTAGTACATAGGTGTATAACCTGAACGGGTAGTAAAACTTGTGCTAAAAACAAAATTTTAAAAATAATGGCGTGTCTGGGCTAGATTAATCTATAGCTCAGTTTTCGGAAAGATTAGCCAGTACGAATGTGCTGTTGTCCAGGGTAGGCCTGAATGTACTAATCATATATCCTTTCCATAGAGGTCCTTTCAATGGCCCAATTAAATTATGATAATAGTTAATATGAGGGTTTGGTGATAATTAAGATCATAACCTATCTTGAGTCTAACTAACCTAACCCCGGCGATATTGTGAAAGATTCACCTTTAGAGAAAAAATCCTCCGGTACCAACCGAGAATCAAACCTGAAACCACTAAGTCAGCAGCTAGGAGCTCTGACCACTATACCCAGAGGCCAGTTAAGCCATTTGGTAAAATAAATTTTACTAAATATATCAACAATCCTTCCAAAAAGAGTTTTTGTTCAGTTATGTAGAGGGCTCGATATAGCACATCAGATTCAATTTTTGTGTGCTGTTATTTTTTATTGCTAAGTTTATCAAGCCATAGTCCATGTGGCATTGTTATGGTGTATTGTTCACATTACAGAAGTAGTTCTGCAGGCGTAAATTTAGATTCTCAACAAGAGTACATAGCTACAAACATTTGAAAAAGTATAATATGGCTCTTTTAAAAGGCCTATTATGGTTGCTACATGATACTAAACCAATTCATTATTTACATTTAAAACATATTTGAGATTGACTTACGATATACATTATTGAAATTTCAGACAAGCTGGTTAAATTGTAGTGTACACATTTCACATGTATGCCAAATAGATTTATTTCTGTTATTCACCAGTATCTATTTTGGTTGTGAAGATACATTAGATTGTTATGGTGGGATCACATTAACACTAGCATGCTGTCATATCATGCTACCACCAATGCATTTTCATCAGCAACACGATAATAAACATATATAATGGTATCCTATATGCCAGAGCTGGACTAGACACAAGCTCATGAAAGGCTCATGAAAGAGTTCTCGTTGTCATGTAAATAAGAAGTTCAAATATAAAGGCGGCTTAAAAGCTTTAGATATTTGGTTTTCACTTATTGCTTCTTTATGTTAAGGCCAGAGCAAGGACTATGTAATGTTTTCACCTTATTTTATCACAATTTGAGTTGAGAATGCAGTTAAATCATAAAAAAATATTACGTTGTATAAGAGGGTTGCAGTGCTAATTTTTTCCATAACCATATCGTACCCATAATTTAATATTATTTCTGAACTATATTCTATTTCTCAAGGAGATTTCTGAGAAGCCTGGAAACCCGAGAAACATTGTGATATTTGAGATTAAATTTCTCGATGCAATACCTCTTTTGATTTCAAGTACTAGTTTAGGTACTGTTCCCTTTGTGAGAATACTTTCTTAAAGATTTAAATAAATTAAAGTGTATTACTTAAGAGTGTTACGTGGTAGCCTAGAGTTTCCATATATATATATATATATAGACAATAGTTGAGTCTATGCTTGATAGCGACTTCACAAATCTACTCTTTAGACTACATCCTAATGCTCATTATTTATTTCAAGTAGATTATTCAAAATTAAATAACTAGTTTGACGGCAAATAGATATTTGTCAAAAATAAATAGTGTCTAGGGATACTTTCTGCCTTATTAAAACCAGGCAGATTAATGCTATTGTGCAAATTTTGTTTTGTAAGCTTAAGGTAATTTGAATTTCTAAATGAATGTGTGCGTCCATTTGCAATCATATGTTAACGTAGCCAATTGGTTTGTATTTATTTACACTTTAGATACATTTAATAACAATTGAAATAAATTTAAAAATTGGAGACCTATTATCAATAAACTCTTTGCTTGGTTATAAGTGAATGAAAATTTTTTATGCCTTAGCTTTTCTTAAGAGATAGATGCTTAACTAACATACTCTCCCAGCCGTCTTACTATCATTGTGAAAGAGAAATCACAAATTTGATAAAATACATATTTATCTGCCGTATCGGGAATCAAACTCATTACCAATATGACATCGACACTTCTTTTATATGTGATAATTTTTTTTAATGTGGGATATACTTTATATTATGTTTCACTCCTACGAAATATTTCATATTCATTTTGGGTACTAAGTGTATGGCTATCATATATTTTCGGTTAAATCACCTAAAATATATTCAGGATCTTTATAAGTAGGTTATTGAGTAATTATGACTTGGTTATCAAGTCTACACTGTGGTTTTACCTGGTTTATTAAATACATTTTAATGATTTTTAATTTATGTAACATTTTTTGTGCGTTTTAAGTGACGACCTACATTTATCTTCAAAGTAGCTATTGATGATCAATTTATTATAATGCCATCATATAAATCATAACCAATACTAAACCTATTTTTTTTTCATTTCAGCTTATTTTAATCCCGATTTCCCAGACATTTGGACTTTTGTACCGAGATACTTTTACAGACCTTGGCATGTCAGCAACTGATTCTTCCGTAATTGTTAATGTCAACTCTGCTTTTGGTATGCTTTTAGGTGAGTATATTAAAAAAAGTGACCTACCTGATGTGTAGTGTGAATAATTATAACATAAAAATAAACTTATGAAATAAAATATAATCTTTAATGAGTGTACTATTTTAAAACAATTTGCATCAGATTAATAAGTTTACTACTTTTTTTTAATGTAAGCTAGTGAATCAAGTATCATGTATCAAACTTTAGCATTTTACATTAAATTGATATTAATTTATGTTTGCCCATTACTCATATAACAACCTAGGATTGAGCTTTGATAGAGCCTAATGCTTACATTTGAATTATTTGTGTCCAACTGACTTGGATACTTAGTCGACTTTGACAAGGTCACCTAAATTTGTAGCTTATATTAAATTATTTAATAATGACCCAATTCATCAATATATAGCACAGTGACCACGTGATCTGAGGTAGAAATGGGTTGATACAAGTTTTTTCTATACTAGATGCCGATACAGTTACAGATACCAATACAGATACCAACATCTTCTCACGGTATTCGATATCAATACTAAAGTCAATATCAACCCATTAGCTAGGATTAATCACACTGACATTATTTAAAAAAATATTGTCTAATGTAAGCACTATGCTAAGATAAGGCACACAATTACTATACCACAATCATTAACATTACAAGATATTTTAAAATGCTTCACTAATATTAGGCTATAACACCTGTTAAATAATACTTTTTTATACAAATAACACGTAAATAAACCCAAGACAAATTTCTGAAATACATATATAGTTGTCCTATAATGTTCAAAGGTCTTTTTTTTTAACTAAACTTTCTTTTCCAACAGCAAATATTTGTTTAAGGAAACCAACATTTTAACTCTCTCAGGATCTAGCCTGTTTCTCTTTTGGACACAGATCGGACCTACCGTCTGAACTTCTACTACCCGTCCTTGACGCCTAAAAAAAACGTAAACACCGAGCGGCCGCGACCGTAGAATATGACCCGTTTTACTCACTCCGAAAACTCCGTGAAATCAGCTGTAAGTTAATCCTTTTTGATTTGACATTTCCACTTTAACATGCTATTATTGGCTGCTACTGTCGCTATGCACGTAAAGTCCAAAGAACCACATCATGACGTGATACGTGATGCATCACATTGCGCGTAGGCCTGTGATACCAGGCAGCCGAGTAGAAGTAAGCCTACTATGACGATTCTACACCAAAGCTGCAGTTTTTGTTGGACTATCAACAAGCCTATTTTGTTTTTCGATAATGTAGCATACCAATTAAGTGTGGCGACACTACAATCCCTATTTTTATTGCCGTGGGATAGCAAACATACTTTTAATCGATTTAATTGCGATTTCTTTTATTTTTTAGCAACATCCACCGTGGTTTGGATTCCACGTTAAACTGTAGGTCCTCCATTTCATCTCACAATCACCCTACCCGCGGTGCTAATAATAATAATAATAATAATAATATTTTTGCAAGGATTTTTCGAGATATTTATATTATTTCGATACTCAATACTATTTTTAATCACCCACTCGATACTCGATTTCCCTAAGTATCGATAGTATCGAGCTATCACGAAAAGTATCGACCTCTCCCTATTCTTCCTGCAATGGGGGTGGACTTCCTCTAAATCGCCTTCCTCATACAATTTTTCTCCCTTAGATTTAATCGTTAATCAACAGAATACTACTCACACCGGTGGTCCCGGTCATGTGATATTAGGCGATAGTCTTACAAATTATTTTATTTGCTCGTTATGGGAAGGTTGATGTTCGAATCTTGCCTGGGTGAGCTATGTTTAGAATTTTATGTATTAATACCATTTTCACTTTAGAATACTTTTCAAAATTGTCAAAAAAATCAATAAATGTTGATTTTTTTTACTCAGGACTTTTTCATGGAATCCTACTAAATCAATTTGGCTATAGAAAAATTGCTATAACTGGTGCAATTGTCACGTTCTTGGGACTGTTTCTGACCAGCTTCGGCAATTCATTTACATCTTTCCTTATCTACTATGGCCTCATATCATGTGAGTATCTTTCTATATTTTATCAAACTTTAAAATTCAATAAAAAAATAATAATACACCAGTGCCAACTCCTATGGCTCACTTGTAAGACTAAAAGTATATCTTAAAAATATAATCTGAAAACGTATTATTTACAACCTTACGAAATATCCTGATGATTTTTCATAACCAGATAAAATACTTATTATGATATTATTATTACTATTCATATAAATGTTAAATATTTTAAATACGTATGCTTTTACTACTCTCAAGTTATTTTTTTATTATTTTTATCATCAATCTTTAGTAATTATGTCCTATTTTTTATAGTTATTCATCAGTCTGTATCATTATTTAGCTATTGTTATATATTTTATTTTGTTATTATATATGGTTGTATGGTACTCGTGTACTTTTCAATGTTGGCCTGTCATAGCTCTCTCAACCTTTGGCCAGAAATACAATAAATTAAATTGAAATTGGAATAATTAAGAAATTGAAAAATAGTTTCTGGGGCATACTAGTTTGGGATGTTACTTTTAAATGAATTTTCTTCTCTATATAATTTTATGTTTTTACTCTTGAACGTGTGTTTGCTTTTTTCGCTACAGCTTTCGGGATCAACATAATCCCACCCTCATTTTCTCTAGCTCTCAACTCGTACTTTCTAAGGTTGAAAGGAAGAGCTATGGGCTTTGCCTCCACCATAATGGCCATCGGCCCCATACTCATCCCTCCACTCATTAGTCAATTGATGGACCTTTATGGGGTGCAAGGAACATCCCTCATATTAAGTGCCCTTGCTCTCCATACTCTTCTCGGAGCCTTCTTGCTTCAACCAATCAAGTGGCATCTGGTGAAGAGGGAGATTGGTCCTGAAGAAGCAAAGGCCATCGCCATTAACGAGGAATATTATAAAGAAACATTTACGGAGGAAATGGGTTTGTCTCATAAGTATATTATCACAATAGTTTAGCCTGAACTCATTTACTGCTTTAAATTAATTTATTTAGCTAGCCATAAATAATTAACCGCCTCGGTGGCGTAGTTGGCTAACGCGCCAGTCGTGTTGAGCCAGACCACCGAGGACGGGGATATCGAGGTTCGAATCTCGGTCGGGTGAACTGGGGGTGGGTTTTCCTAAATGGTTTTCCACTCTCCTTCCACGCAAATGCAGGTTCACTTCCTCTAAAATTCAACCTTCCCAATTCCTAATCCATTAGTGTAATTATTACTTAAGCGTGTAACCCGAACGGGTAGTAAGACGCGGTGTTAAATAATAATAATAATAATAATAATAATAATAATAATAATAATAATAATAATAATAACAACATAAATAATTACTTGCATTGGTTTTGATCCACTAATGATGTTTCAGGGACTTAATTAATCTAGTTACTTAATATATTCAAGTATTTATTGTAGATTAAGTATAATAATATATCTCTTACCAGTGCCAACAATTGATGCTTTGGATTTGGCCCGAATATAAACGCAGCCAACCATTTATAATTGGGATCTAAAAAAGTTATTATTTTATTCAAGTCATCTCTGTATTTTTATTAATTAATTAACTTTTGAAGAATAAATTTAAATATTGGTTTGGTTTTTTAAAGGTGGTAGGACCGTTATCTATCCTGCAAAATAACAACTGGTATTTTATTTATTTATGTGAACTACTCCTGTGTGTTGGATAATCTAAAATTACTTTTTAACACAAGTAAAGCGCTAATAAATTGGTTCAATAACTATAACCCTTGTTAAGGTGAATATATATTTCTTATTTTTAATTAGTTAATAGTACTAATACATATTAAAAAAACTGATATTGGTGAGAGAATATTGGGTATACGTTTACAATTACTTATATGCTATTATTAATAAATAAGAAATATGACAATATAAGCAAGGTATTTCTGAAAAGATGATGTTTCGCTCTTAGATTATTTTATAATAGTAAAAATGTATTAATAAAAAATCAAATTTTTAAGTCTAAAAAGCAATACAGTATTCTAGGGGTTGAAAGGGCTACTCCATGGAAGTTCCATATAGAGTGGACTTTGTCAAGATACGTCATCTTTTAATGGATGTTAGATCACCAAGTATAAATAATATGTTTTAGAACGCCTTGATTTTAGTTTTTAATGTATAATTTTTGGGATTAGTTTATTATTAAGAAATGAGGAATGCTAGTTTGAGGAATCACAACCTCATAAGCGTAGAGAGGACATGGGGAAACTATGGTAATGTATTACATGTGCAAAGCGACTTAAGGTTTACCGGGCTGATATTCAAACCTCAATCACCCCGTCTCAATTAATATAATATATTACAAGTGAGGCGTTCTATACCTCATGACCACCGGTTTGGGTAGAATATCCTTGTCATATGAGATTAAGAACCCTAATTTATTATTTTCTTTTGAGATTGAAGGCTGCTAATGGAAATAGTTTTTACTAAAAACACAAATTCTGAAATTCTGTCGAAAGAGATTAATACACTAATGTGATTTTTCAGGCACAAGACGATCTCTATTTGAGTCTGCACGTGAATCCCGGAAGATGGGTCGAAGAATCAGAACTGTGACATCAATGTCCTCTATCGACCATGACATGGACTCGACCTCGATTTATGGTCTCGAAACACACATGTACAATAGTGAAGGTAGCTATGTGTAATCAATATTGTTGAACTATCAGTTAAGGTACCTGTTGTCAATGATTCGGTCTTGGTCAACTTAAATAAGATTGATTTTTACATTTTGTTTTTTCTTTACTAAGAGATTCATTCAACTGATTCAATTTATTTTTCTTTACTAGCCTTTTCTCTATTTATCTAGCTATGAAGCAACGTCAAATTGCAATAACTATTGAATAAAAAACTACTTTTAATAATTTTTAAGAGAATATTAACTGTACTTCTATTATATTAAGAAAGTGAACGTTGCAAGTATTTATTTAGGTGTATAGGAGATTTATAACATTTTATTAGTACTATAATAGTTTATGGTGGCTGGTGAACTTTTCTTTTGAGGAAAACACATTTTTAATGTTTTTTACCTGTTTTAAACAACCTTGTCTAAGTATTGACAACAATCTTCTAACAGTACTTAAGTCCAAACCACTTGTATTTTGCATGCAAATGCTTTACTTAGAATATTTTCTTAGGATTAAATCACAAATATCTTATAGATACCAAGTCGAAAAATAAGGTTTAAAACTGATGTCTTGGCGGTTTCTTGTGAGAAATGATGATACACTTTTGTTGATTGTATAAAGTTACGTTAAAATATCTCCACAATATGTGAAAATACTGTTTGATAATCAATTATGGATAATTAAATCTATTGTTTTCAGATTATACATTTACAGTCTTTTCATTAGGTTTTAGTATTATTGATGATTTGAGTGAATCTTATTTCTTTAATTATAATTTATTATAATAATTATCGCGACATATTTGATCAAGCGTATTTCAAAATACCGGTAAATCGAATTTGGAAATGATGGGTAAAGGGGATACCAGATAGTATTTTAAGAAGAATTTGGAACGCGCATTTTTTTAAATTATAATAAGCCAGTGGATATTAATCAAAAGAACAATAATTTCGTCAGATTTACGTTTTAATTCTAGTTTTATATGTATTTTTATCCATATTTATATGTTTACTTCGTTGTGCTGTTAGATAAGAGAAGGGATTTTGTTTACGTCTGATATAGTAACTATGGCATAATTTAAATTATGATAGTGAAAATAAATCAAAAATTGAAATGCTAATCTCATATTGACTGGGCTATACGTTATTCAATAAAAAATTATACTCCACACATAAAGAAATTACCTTTGAAGGTTAAAGTCAATCCAAAAATTGAAGGACCCTTATTGATGCTTCAATAACCTACTCCATCCCTCTGCATAAGGTATCAATTTTGACAGCAGCCAGATATTTAACGTCAACTTTTTTTCAATTCTGTGTATTCTACAACATATTATGTATTCTATAAAAGATGGTTTAAATCTTACATAAGCAAGGCAATTTATTATGAGCCGGTTGATTTAGAATGCGAGACCAGTGGTGTGAATGATACATTATAATACGTTGTCGTTAGTCATATCTTAGAGTGTTTGAGAATTATTTTTATGTTGAAATAAAATACATCATTTTAGGGATATTAGTGTCTAAAGGGGATTGACAGAATTTCAAAATTATACAATTTATTGGCACACTGGCACATTCGTGAATAACACATAGCTTTGTATCTTGAGACGTTAAATAATTGTATATAAATTCCAGGCTACAAACTGTTTGGCCTTTTAGGAACACAAAAACGCATTTAAGACTAAAATAGCCAAAGCTATTATTTATGATTTTTAGTGAGGATTACTCCAACTAGCTATCATATTCTGAAATTTGAAAAATGACACCTGGACACGGGTTCGATTCTCTTGTCCAGGTGACATTTTTCAATTTTAAGAAACGAAAGTCCATGGTTGACAGAATCAAAGCTCACCACTAAGCCCTATTCTGTGTAACCAACATCCAATCTTTATGACACCCAACAGCCATCAAATCTATTTTCATTCGTTTCAATGGTCGCATGGTCTAAGGAGCTACTCTCGCAATAGAGTAGCCTACCAAAGATGAGAAAATAGGATTTCAATCACAGTCGGGTGCACTGAGGGAGGTTGGTCTTAAATTGTTTTACACTCTCCCTCCACGCAAATTCTGGTGCATCACCTCTAAATTGAATATTCCTGATCTCTAAAACAGTGTAATTAGTCTGGTCGTATAGCTCGAACGGGTAGTAAGACGCGGTGCTAAAATAAATATGTTTTTTCACATTATCCTCCCATCTACTTCTTGATCTACCAAGGGATCTTGTTTCATCAGGTTTCCCAACTAAATCTGTTTGTTTACACGCTTGCTGTCTCTCCAAAGTGCCACTTGACCACTCCACCTCATCCTGCACACCTTAATAGTTCTCCTTAAATATGTTTAGGGATTTATACAAACCATACATAGCAACTTAAATATTAATAATAAATTAATAAACTTTTAAAACACTTTTATACTATTGTATTTAGTACGTGCGAGTATATGTTAGAGATGTAGCAAAATAATAATAATCATTCAAATTTTATTTTATTTTGGACTCAAAACTTTCTCATTTTTATTTTATTTGTCAGATTCTAGATTCAAAATAATCAAAAAGAGTCATAAATTCAATTCTGAAGGTCATTACTTGAAAACATTATTTCATGCAATAGGTAGAGTCAATTATCTTATCTTGACGTGTGTAGTTGTGAATATAAATTTTATTTTTATTTAAAAAGAAATAAGTCACAAAATAGTTTTAAAAATAGTATAAAAATAATTAATTTGCAAAAAAAAAAATTCTTATTGCTTATTATATAATAAAGTTAATAAATAAACCAATATTTGGTGTCAACGAAAAATTAACCAGAAATTAGTTAATTATCCCTGTCGATCTTTAAAACAAAACAATTTTCCTTATTAAGTTATTCAATTTGATATCTTTTTCATTTTACAAATATCATATAATTTTTTTATAATATTTGAGGATTCTAATTCGGGTAAAAGATTTGAAAGAAAATGTTATATTTATATTCGAAACAAGTAATATTCGATTAACCACTAGCTTGAGCATTTTATTACAGTCTAAGTAGCTAAAACAGATTTATTCTTTCAGGAAAGTTCAAGAATCGGAGCTTTGTCATCGAGAATACTAATCAGATGTCGAGGCAGACTGATGGACCACCAACGTCGGATCAAAAGGTCTTTTGGTTCTCTGGAGCTTCGATCGCATCGGGGAACAGCGTCAGGTTGATCGACGAAAAAATGTATGAACCTCTGCACGAGGCAGACGAAGAGGAGGAGACAGAGATGCAGATGAAGAACATCACCCACATGGAAGATGTGACGGTGCTGCTTGATGATGACACAAAAAATAATGTCCCTGAAAATGTGGAAAGGTGAGAGAAGGTAAATTTAAACAGATAAGTAATAATTTACTGGCAAACTAGAAGATATGATTTTTTTAAATGTTCTTGTTAATATTAACGACAGTTTGCCACTCCAGTAATGTTTGTTGTTGTTGTTCATTTTTTGTGAGCTATTGTGTACAATAGAGCAGTTATCACATACCACATGATATAATATTCTCGTTGTGACATCTTCAAACTGTCACAAGATTTGTAAAATACAATCGTAAAAGTGTCGTTGCATTTCATTAAAAACCCATCAATGTTATAAACCGTCACAACAACAAACTATCAATAAAATTATAAGCTTCCTTGGCTTTTCAAGCCAAAATACTTTTATTTATAGTTTGATATTATCCTCAAGATTATTTTTCAAATATCTACCAAATAAGTGGTGCACCCATAAAGCTACTAGGGAGAAGGAAGGTCAGGGTGAAAATGTGATTGTAGGGGGTAAGGGGGTACAATATTTAAAATTTATTATTTTTAGTATTTTTCCAGACTGGGGATTTTAGAAACTCCTATAAAGTTAACAAACATCTTCTGAATATAAATTCATAAGGCTTTTTTTTATTATATAGCCCATGTATTTGACACATTTTCAGTGCTCAATATCAAAGTTGTAGTCGAAATGTTTTAAGATTTTAGTACCATTATTTGCGTTCTTAAGGAAAGCAGAGGAAATATCGCGCACTATTTTTCCAGAAATAATACGGGGAAAAAACCACAAAATTACCTCAATGCGTGGGATAAGCATACAATTTGTGATTCTTTTAAAAAACAACCAATAGCCTATTTATTGCCATAGGGACTAAGATTTTCACAATATTATAATTTGGGAATATAAAGCCCTTCTGTAAGGGAGGGGGGAAAACTAATAATGTAACATTTTACAACGTATTAGATCATTAAAGTTATTTTTTATTAAATGTGCTTCTCCCAAATAGCCTTGTTTATTTTATAAAATTGCAGAAAACCAAGTAAGAACGACTTCCAGAGTGTAAATAGCATCGACAGCTTGAGAGATATGCTACAGAGGGGTTTCTTCCATAGACTGATGAGAAGGATATTCGTCGCTCTAGATTTGGGACTTCTCCAAGATCCGATCTACGTTAACATTATGTTGGGAATGTCTTTCGCGATATGCGCAGAGAACAACTTCTCTCTGGTGACGCCATTTATTTTGGGGGACCTGGGATTCTCCAACGATCGTATCGCCGCCGTTATGTCGACTTTGGCCGCGGCTGACTTGGTTCTCAGGTTCCTGTCACCCTTCTTCGCTGACTACATGGGCTACTCTTCAAGGACAATGTATCTCATTAGCCTGTGCATGCTTGTTACAGCTCGAACCAGTGAGTTTAGGCACTTATATGATACATTGCTAGGATCATTCATATATGTTACAAAGTTAGTATAGTGGCCTTAGGTTTGAAGCCTTAGATTGCATTACTCTGCGCCTCTTCAAATGAAAGAGTTAGACTGGATACAACAGTTGTTCATTTGTTGTTAACAGGTGAAACACGGCTTAGTGAGACTGTACTGATAACTTTCCCCTCTCCCTCACAGCCCATGTGGCCAAACCCACACATGATTTTTTATATAGTAATTGACTTAAAAGTGTGAGACTGATAATGAATCGAAGAAAACAATTTTCTAGAATAGTCTACTTAATCTTGGCATTACCTGGAAAATCTCTTAGAGGTTCCACTGGAACATCGGACGGTTTGTCTAGAATATTTAACTCCGAACTGACAATCATCGTTGGTCACATATTCAAACATGTCATATTAGACTGGACTGCTGCTATTGCGGTTCTAAAACCATTCGGGTGTAATGAGGGTGTTATTTCCTAAATGGTATCTCAGTCTACCTCCACGAGGATACATATTTTGTCTTCCCAATTCCTAATTAATGAATGTATTATTATTATTATTATTATTATTATTAGCACCGCGTCTTACTACCCGTACGGGTTATACGCACTTACGCTAATGTATAATGGTAGGGTGATTGTGAGATGAAATGGAGGACCTACAGTTTAACGTGGAATCCGAACCACGGTGGAGGCCTGGCATTCCTCACATTCACAAGTTGTGATTAATACACGTCTTGTCAGAGGTGAAGGAAGGGTTTGGTAATCAGATAAATCTGTGCCGGGACCGAGGATTGAACCCCGGACCCTCAGCACAGAAGTCTGACACCTTACCCCTAGACCACCAGGTCACCTAATGAATGTAAAATATGTGGATAGCCCGAAGTGTAGTAAGATTCGAAGCATACAAAATAGCCTCTTAATTATGAAGAAGAAGATGATCGTATCTTTTATTTTAGACATACCTGTCAAAATCATTAACCATTTAAACCAAACAACCAAATCATGATTAGTGACTACATTATGTTTTTAGAGGGCTTCTTGACTCACCCTATTCAGTCGGTTTGTTTCATTCACAAAAATTACTGTTTTAATAGTTAGTTCATCATTAAAGCTGCTAACGAATAATTATTCTAATAGCTAAGGGCCCAGAAAATTATTTTAGAGTAAATATATCTTAATCGGTCTAATAATTAGGGAAGAAAACCCCGATGATAGATCCCATATGGGAAAAATGTGTCATATCTTTAATTTTACATTGTTAATATATCATAAACAAATTAATTTAGTAACAATTTTTTTTAGCATTTTCAATATGATCATTATAGCTTATATTAATGTTTTATTTTTCAGCCCTGATATTTTTCAGAACCTTCGAGTCTGTTCTAATAGTCTCAATAGGTCTAGGGGTAGCCAAAGGTGTCAGGACAGTCTACATGGCTCTGGTCATCCCTAGCTACGTTCCAATAGAACGACTCGCGGCAGCCTCCGGTCTTCAAATGGTGGTGAACGGTGTGTTTCTATTGGTGTTTGGACCATTCTTAGGTAAGCTCTACGCCGAGGTGTAGTATTTTAAAAATAAATGGCACGGACTTTCTCGCTCTATTGTTTACAAATGGAGATATTTGCTCAATTTATGTGAAACGAAATAATATACATTAGCAAATCCAAGCATAAATTGCGCTATTCTTACGTATTAGATATTGGGTCGCCAAGGGTCAACGCTTTGTATTACAATTTCAACTTCCGGTTAAAAGTTTCTACATTTTATTATGTGTTGCACATCTTCAGGTCATCGTTCTACTAATAAATTCCTCATTTATATATTTTGACATATAAATAGTGTGAATATTGACTATTAAGTCTAAAATGATAGGGATAAATCATTGTTGTACACATATTTCCCCTAAGAGGTTAAGGGAAAAATAACATACCATTTTTGAAAAGCTTACTAATATTTAATTTATCTATTGAATTAGAGAATTATTACGTTAAAACATAAGTAGTATCTCTGTACAACTAAAGCTCACAAAAAGGTATTAATATATTTGCCAATTTCTCAGAAATTAATAGTTTTATAAAAATATATTTCAAATAAAAGTTTTTTATTTTTAAGAGTGCTACAATTTTTCTATAATAAACTATTTAGTATCTCAGATAGTTGCGGAGATATGGAAAATTCCTCTTCTGTAAAGTATCCTAAAAATTATTTTCATGGGAAAATGAAAATAGCCATTTTGTTCATAATCTTAATAAAGGCCTAGCTACGAATTTTAATCAAAATTGTTAGAGCAGATTTGGAGAAAAACGCTATCTTCTCCCTCTATTAAATTACTCTTAATTTTAGGGTTAGACAGACACACAGACAGAAAGAATTGCAAAAACAACTTTTTAGGGTTCGGGGGGTCATAAAAAGTTGACATCCATCAACATCTCGGTTTATATTTTTTTGATGGTAGCAATACTTAAGTTTCCGAAAAAGTTGAAAAATATATAAATTTGCGTATAGCTTGAAAATGATTGGTTTTTTAAAAATAAGTTTCAAATAAGAGATTTGTGTTATAAATATACCTACATAAATGTAATGATAAGTAATTTCATATCTCAAAGAATTACGGAGATGTGATAAAAAAAATGATAATTTAGGCATCAGACTGGAACCCTCAAATTTATTTTGACGAAAAATTGAGGGTAGCTGTTTTGTTTGTAGAATTGATGCATGTTTAGAAATGAAATTTAATCAAAATCGTCGGAGCCAATTTTGATAAAATAGATTTTTTCTCTTTTCGCGCTTCAGTAGACTACCCTTAATTTTAGGGTTAGATATACAATTCCAAAAACCCTCAAGGCAAGGCTATGAAAACCCTAAATATCATGTTTGAGCCCAATCGGCTCTACTCTGAGCTACAGATAGACAGACAGACGGAAATTCAAAAACAACTTTTTCGGATTTGGGGGGTCAGTGAATGGTAAATTTGGGTCCTCCTCACAAGTGGAGGCTAGAAATATTAGGTTTTCAGTAAATACTATTCAGATTGCACTCTTGGAAACCTTAAGCTGGTATGGAAATAAACCCAAACTAAGGATAGTATGTTTTATAGTTTTTAAAGCAAGACACCAAAGCCAAAATAAATTAAAATATGGCCTTAGTAGATACATTTAGTATTATTTTCTATAACTATCTCAACAATTTTAGAATATTGGTCGTGGGCATCGACACATTTTAACAAGATCATTACTCTTCACTGAAAAAGTTCATTTTCAAATTCCAACAATATGTTCATGGCCAATATTCAAGATCTGTTGAAATAATTATTTGTAGAAAGTTAAACAAAACGTTTTTACTGATGCCATATATTATTTATTTTGTCAAAAAAAAGTGTGTACTAAAACTAGCAAAACTACTGACCTAAGATCGCATTTCCTTCTACTCCCATGTTAATTTGATGATATAATTAGTAAAAATACATTACAAACTCTTCCGGCGTCAAAATCGAACGTGTAGTAAGACGTGGTTCTAAGAAAACCTTTCATAAAGGATAAATTTCACGTTAAAAAATAGAAACATATTCTCTTAATTTATCTAGTGAATATATCCATGTCTGGTCAAATAGAGTGTTTACAATTAGCTTTATCTTCTAGTATGGGCTAGAGTAAGTTGTTACTTTCATTGAGC
The DNA here is from genome assembly GCA_902155825.1 of Timema genevievae. Classification (NCBI taxonomy): domain Eukaryota; kingdom Metazoa; phylum Arthropoda; class Insecta; order Phasmatodea; family Timematidae; genus Timema; species Timema genevievae. Next base: position 94,906 of record CABFWO010001548.1, on the reverse strand, counting down.
TGTCTCAGTCTGACTCATGGCTCTGATAAATATCAAAGTGGTAGAGGTATAAACGATACTAATAATAACATTCAGTATACAGCCAGTCCACGTGAGAATGGAGTGAAGGTAGGATCAGTTGATGTATGTGGGCTTGGCAGACTGATGTGTAATATAAGCTTCTGACTAAGCGGTGGGAAAACTACCTCACTCCTCATTTTCCCAATACGCCTCTTCAGGGCTGATTAGGCTTTACAGCTGACGGTAGAACTGTTTAGAAGCCAACAAACCTTTGGGTTGAGTACTATACATATATATGCTTATATTTGTAGCCATTAAGGTACCTTAGGGATGCTAGGTCTCATATAAAAAAACACCCTAACACCATTAGACCCGCACTACATTACCGGGTCCACGCCAGATGTTATAATTGATTAACAATAAAAGTCAAAAACAAAGATTAATGCTTCTAACGAGAGATTAGCTATCACGAGAAACGGGCATTCTTGAATACTGAATAAACCTGATTATAATAGATGTTTGTCAACGTTGGATAGTAATAGCTATAGGCATGTATATTGAGTAATAATGATGATAGGATTTTTCTAAGACGATTAATTTTAATTGCATGAATCTAATATATAAATGTAAATACATGTGCCCAAATATATATCAACATTTTTTTATTTGAGCTTGTACTGTACAAAAGTTCTTCCCTTAAAAGCCCATATCATAACCGATTAAACGGGAAATTAGATACAAGATCACGCTCGAATCAGAAATCACACTGACGTGAGATTTCTTGTATTACTCACATTACAACAGATACATTAGGATTAGTAAAATACGATTGTGTTTTTTTAATTTTAGAATATATTTTTTTGATTTAAAACATGGTAAAACGGTGTCTTTAGTCTCAATTTCACTGTACTATAATAGAAGCTACAGAAAACCTAAATAAGCCGCGATACCGGGTTCAAGATGTATTGCTTACCTAAGTAACGCTCTATCTGTGGGGTGAGATAGTCTCTTAATATCCGAAACCACTTTCAGGTTCTGAGAAAATACTTCTTTTGTTACTAAATAAATTATAAAGAAAATATTAGTAGATTGTGTGTGTGCAGGGTCCTTCAGTACAACAGGGATTAAAACCCCAACCTTCCCCCTCTCCCTTCCACAGGCAAACCAGACAAGGCAATACTGACGAGTATTCCCGTGTGCCCAGTGATCAAGGTAACACATATTGTGCAGAATATTTAACACACTTTTATTTTAGCACTCTCCGATAGAGGTGGAAATATTGTCACGTAGTAATATTATGTTAAATAAATGGCCTGGTTTATTAATTTGTAATACAGTCATAAGTATTGTATTATTACATTATTAGTGTCTAATCGCAATATATTTTATTTGACAGATCCCTTAAAATAGCAATAATATCAGCAAATAACTACAAGTAATTTTAATATACGACTAAAGTGTAAAATATTGCAAGTTTAATTAGCAAGACCAAATAATTTGCAAAAAAATTAAATCACACAACAACACGATAAGGACAGTTTAGGGAAAAAAAGCTATACCCATTGATAATACTTTACTACATTATTTGTATTACTTTATATATCAATACTATTTATAAAAAAAATGACAGCTGAGAGTCAAATTACTATAATTATGTAATCGGTTTTGGTAACTTTGGTAGTTGTCACTGTCTCCCTAACACTTTTCTTACCAAGGAAGATATTGATACAATTACAAGCATTTGAAATTGATTTTTATTGTGTTGTTTGAAGGTTTCATACGCGATATCAGTGGGAGCTACAACCTGGCCATTGTCGCCATTAACTCTCTGACGGCGCTGACAATCACCATGTGGCTGATCGAGATCATTATTGTTGCGTGTAGAGACAGAAAGAAGAAGACAAACACCTGAACTCAATTATCATGACACGTTTACTGTCTAAAAGACACTTCAGAGCCTGCTGTGCAGGTTTTAATATTATATCTGACGAATTAGATATTTCATCTAATGAAGTGTATTACAATATTTGAAGTGTTTTTTTAAATTATCTAAAAAATTGGTTTGAAAATATTCTTGTAATAAATAATATTGATGATATAATATTATGTTTTTTAAAATGAGTATTTATCCACATTTGACTGAAGTTATGCTTTTTGACCCTGGGGTTTTAATTATGGTGCTGTAACACACTCATACTTCACCAAATTAAAAATAACCTTTGAAACTCCCGTAGCCTACGACCTAAAAAAAGTCGCTCGTACTTTACTCACTTAAAATACTCTTACCTTACATGCTCCAAAACTCTCATACCTCACATGCTCCAAAACTCTCGTACCTCACATGCTCCAAAATTCTCGTACCTCACATGCTTCGAAACTCTCATTATTAAACTACTATAAAATTATAGTATTTTACATAATTAAAATTTCTCGTACCTCACATGCTTTGAAACTCTTATTATTAAACTACTATAAAATTATAGTATTTTACATAATTAAAAATTCTCTTACCTCACATGCTTCAAAACTCTCATTATTAAACTACTATAAAATTATAATATTTTACATAATTAAAAATTCTCGTACCTCACATGCTTCGAAACTCTTATTATTAAACAACTATAAAATTATAGTATTTTACATAATTAAAAATTCTCGTACCTCACATGCTTTGAAACTCTCGTTATTCACCTACTTTCAAATTCTAGTATTTCACCTACTTCAAAACTCTCTTATTTCACTTGCTTTAAAACTCACGTACTGTACATCACATGATTCTACAAATAACATATATCTCCAAGCTATTAAAATAGTTTATAAATTTCTTCAAACTTATTCAAAATAATATCTAGACTCCTTTTATTTACTTATTTATATATTAGGGGTTAGGCCTGTCCCCCTACAGGAACCATTTTGGATTTCGCGCGAAGACTTTTCCCACTTGTTTTAATCTATTTGAAGATTTTCATAACAATAAGTAGCGCAATTCGTTCCGGTGGATCAATTATTTGGATATGTGAAACAAAAATCCTTAAGGAAGATCGACGCCAACATTTTGCTACGGGATTATTCTCTTAGCCCAACTATACTCAAGCATTTGGTGAATTTCCAACTAATTTATTTGACTTTCGGCATTAATCCTGTCTTACGTCTGGCTAGTAAAGGTGTTCAATGAAGAAACCATTTTGTTCATTTTAAATAAAAACAAAACAAAACAAAAAAGTTATTGATATAATGAATTTTTATTTGTAAGAAAACTTTGACAATTATTTTGTACTGTCTACACTTTGGTGTCTCCTCCCGCCTGGCTCCGACTGACCTCCCGAGGCCCTCCCGCCGCCGCTTTTATACTCTCCTTTCTCCTGAGAGTGCGGTTGGCAGGGAAGGTCCCGGGAGGGACAGCCGAAGGAGGTGAAAGGAGGCGGCGGCTATGCCTTTATTGAGAATTACATGTTATACAATGGAATATACACTTATATGTACAGTAAATCAAATTTGGAGACTGGGACTGTCTCGATGTCAAATGTTCCCGCTCCTTCCATCTCGTTCGTCATCAGGGATTCCAGGATCGCTCTTGACGGGATGTCCGCTGGGTTAACCGTCGTGTCAATCCAGAATGTGTCCCAAGTTCGGTTCCTCTTGAGAAGGACACATAATTAAAGATGTACATGGCTGATTACTAAAGTACGAATCTAGACATAAAATATGTCGAGGTCCTGGGAATTTTTGAAATGAAAAATGCCAGTTGGGCTGGGAACTGTCACCATCTAAGTACAAAAACAGGTCTGGATCGGTAGGTTTGAGATCCATCCATTGTATAAAGATGGTTTATCTTTGGAGGAACCTGTGCGTATGGTTTCTGAAATTAAATTTTCTCTCAACTTATCTATAACTAAGGGAGTTCCACTTGTCAATATTCTGTTGGTATTCAGATTTCGTAACAATATTAATTTTGCATCTGTTTTCAAATTCAGTTTATGTGGAGGCATACCTTAGGGAGTCAGACTGTTGAGGAACTCCACTAGATAAATTATCATCCCTTTCCTTTTCTTCTTAAAAATTGATAGAGTCCAGGCTAATGTAGCAAATAACCTCTCCTTCCAGAAGTTTTATAAATTCCTCATTAACACACATCACATGGTCGTTCCTCCGACACAGTTCTTACATATAATGTTAATATATCCCTGGCCTTAAGTTGACTGCTATATCACTAACTATAAGTTGGGATGGTTAAATGTAGTAATTTTATAGCTTATTATTTATTGGGGAACTGTCCATCTCTTACCTTCAGAACATGAACATAGTTTGAATCTTGGATAATGTAAGCTGCTAATCAGCCTCAGCGTCACAATTCCCGACTTAGGTGTTTGTAACACAGCTGTTCTATGTGAATGGTAAACATTGGTAAATATTTATAGCAATCTCAACCAAATAAAATTACATAAACCTTAAAAGGGAAGCTATGTTTTACTATAATCTTCAATAGGCTTATCAACCACATTTAAAATATAAATTGTCACCATGCCCAATCGATCCCAAATAATTAGTTATAATATTGTTTTTGTAGTAGTTTGTCATTGATTTGTTTATTTATATATTCTTTTTTGTTTCGGTATTTATTGGGGTTAAGTCATGAAATGTAATACAATAGAGTTTGGGCAAGCAATTAAAAATGGATTTATATTATAAAAACTGTTGACACCCATATACTTAAATATACTTATTTTACATTATATCACAGCATAAAATCCCTTAGCCCTAACAAAGCTTTGCTTGGTATAAACTAAGAAACATACGTAATAAAGTTTAATGTTTATTTATTTGTTTATTTAACACATTTAAGTATTTAAATACTACTTTGTAATTGAAGAATTACCATATTTGTGATAGGCAATGATGTCTGAAAGGCAATTTTGCCTGTCAGAATTCTACTGTATAATAGTATTCTGATAAATCAAAGGACTTTCCAAACGTTCATTCCTGCCATAGACAGGGTACAAATACTGCACCCATTTTACTAATTGTATACCATACTACACAGGGAGATTATTTTAGCTAAAATGTTTGATTAACTTTTACAAACTTTTTCCTAAATTTGATAAATCTCATTTATTAAATCACTCGACATTAAAACAAAATTAAGTTACAGGGGGAAACTGGGAAGAGTTTAATTTAATTTAAATTGAGTTAGAGATGCCATTTGTTAGACAATCACAAGACCTTTGAAATGCACTTTTGGCTACAGTTAAAAGAGATATACGTTATGATGGAATTATATAAAAAAATAGTATTTTCTTGGGTCCTTGTGGGGTTTATGATATTAAAGTTGTTGTCCTGGAAAATGTGTTTAGTGATTTATGTGAATCTCTCTCTTTTTTTCCCAGGACACTTCAAATGTCAATGTCAAGAAACGGTTCACCACAAATACTTTCTCTTTAATCTTAAAATATAGCCATTATTTTAATATGAACTCGTAAAATCTGTAAAACTAAATAATATGCTCTGTTTCAGAAACAATCCTTCAAAGAGTATAAATTAAATATGATTAAAGTAACATTGAAAAATGAGGAGAATCCTTTTCTTCCAAGAACCATAACAATCAATTTAATTTTCAAAGACTTGAATACATTTTTTTTCTCTCTCAAAAACTATTTAATTTCATAAAAACATATTTCAAACAAAATAACTTTATATTTAGCAGTACTACATTTTTACACTGGCACATTATTTTGTATTAAGAGAGAAATGATCCAATTTGGAAATTTCTTCTTATTTAAGTGCATTTACAATTATTTTCATTGAAAAATAAAAGTTTTAATTTTGTTTGTTATGTTAAACAATTTCTAGATATAAAATAAATTAAAACCGTTAGAGCGGATTTTGATGAAATTAATTTTTTTTTCATTTTACTCTTCAGTAAATAATTACTCTTAATCTTAGGGTTAGATATCTAATTCCAAAAAACCCCTGGTAGGACCTTACGAAAAGACTAGATACAAAATCTTAGCCTGATTGGTAAAATGGTTTCAGATCTAGTCAAACTATAGACAGGCAAATAGACAAACAGACGGCATCGCAAAAACGACTTTTTCGGTTTTAGTGGGTCATGAAACGTCAACATTTATGTAAGTCTTAATTTCAATTTTTTTACGATCACAAAACTTCTCTCTCTTCGAAGGGTCAAGAGAAAGTAAACACAACAGTAAATCTATAATTACGTTAAATGAGAAAGTTTGGTAGAATTTATATAAAACCAATCCTTGTACACCCGGAAATGATTCAAGCCCCAAACTCCCCTGGCCACCCCCAAACCCTTCCTTTAAACAGAAACATCAAACTAAAAGAGACTGATATTTAGACCACGCACCCAGTGATAAAGGTTCAATGTTATCAAAGGTTTTGTATGAAAGAGAGGGTCTCAGATTTACTATTCTTTAATAGGTTAAAGTTTAAATAAATAATTGTTAGAATTGTAGAAAAATTCATTATCATTTTTGAAAATTTGACACAAATAATTTTAATGTGAAAAAAAAATGACTATCAATATTTGTCCAACTGTACAGTATATTCACCTACGAATTAATGGAGATTTATTTAATATATTTGTAAAGTTTCACACGATAAAGCAGAGCATCATTACAAATGGGCTGTCAGATCTTCATTTGATGATCCCTTTCATCAACTTGCATCAGCCTCCCAGACTCCTCAAACACACAAGTAGGTGTTGTTAAACAACGATAATCCCTCTCCCTCTTGCATCTTACTATATATATAGGCTATACGCATTTAATTACACTAATAGGGCAGGAATGAGAAAGGTAAAACTTTGTGGAAGTATGTAGGGAGAATGGGAAATGATCTAAGAAAAACATCTCATTTCACCTGGGAGAGGGTCGAACCTCAATCTTCAAGTCACTGACAAACCATATTTAATGAGCTTAGTCCGTGAGATTATGCAAGCATAAGAAACATAATGGAAGGCATGTCAGCTAAGGTTTTACTCTCGTTTGTCTGATTTGCTGGCTTACAGCGATATTGTAGCCGCAATCATTGTAGCTACAATATCCCGTCTCGGTGTATGAAGGATTGTTTTGTTAAAAAGTTTCCCACACTCCCACCTCACAAATTTCTTACATTTTTTATAATTTCTTACGTACTTATTCTATAGCATTAGGAACTTATTTCTACATTTAAAAAGTACGCCACCTATCCCCATTTTGAACTATTTATATCCAGTCCAGATCATTACATCCTATCCCTATATTGAGCTACTTCTATCCAGTCCACCTAACTACACCTTATCTCTATCAGGTCCATTCTAATGCTATACCTTCATCTACGTCTAGATATTCCCAATGGTCTCTTCCCATTGGGTTTACCCCTCAGTACCCTGAACAAGGTTCTGCATTTTCCGATTCGAACATATCCTGCCCACCGTAATCTACGAGACTTGATTATTTAAACAATATCTTGTGATGAGTATGGGTATGTAACATCCTCCCCTACCCAGTAACCTAATCTCTTTTTGGAACAAATATTTTCCTACTCACCTTGTTTTAAAACATTTTAATTATTTTTCATGATGTAAGGTAAAATACCACGTCTCACATTCCTAATCTCTAAATCCTATAGATTTATATATATATATATATATATATATGATTTCCACGATGTTAAGCATAATAAAAATAGAGAAACAAATACATTTTAAAATTTGTGATTAAAATTTATCAAGGGAGATTTAAAAAATAATTTCCTGTTTATTATTTTTCTTTAGTGATCCCACCAGATAAATACAGGCCAAATTCAAATGGATGTTAACGATTGACGTAGCTCAAGCCACAAATGCAAAAGAGACAACAGTTAAGATAAACGTACAATCATAAACTATTGTAATCTCTAATAGCTGATCAATTCCCCTTATCAGTAATCGTCATAATGTTCCTGATGAGTTCGTTCGATTAGTTTATTTGACAAGTAATTACTTTGAGGATCACATTAGTACTCTCTGCAGTTTAAAATAACTTTGTATTCAACCGAAGATTTGTACTTATATTATTTAATAGTCATCATTTAGATATTTGTAGTTTAACAAATTATGTATATCTATAAATATATTTAATTTAAAATTATCTTGGTGAAACTTTTAACTTCAAATATTGAACAGGTGAGTAAATTCTAATTTAATTTTAAAAATCCACTAATTTTAATTCTACAATATTTCTTATAATATATTGCAATTATAAGTTTTCTCTATCATATTAATTTTTTTTAATATTAGGAAACATATCCTAATATTAGTTGTCTTGCACATCAGTGACTTAATAAAGTAAATTTTGACAAAATATTAACAAAAAAGGCTTAAAATTTAAATCATTAAAAACTATTCTTTTTCAGTAATATTTTGCATAAATTTGCTAGCTGGATTATTAATACAAATAATATTGCAAGGAAAACTTTAAAGATATATTATTTTTAATTTTTTTAAATTGATTAAATTGCTTATGTCTACAGTATTAACTTTTTCTCTTCCTTTAAATATCCCCAAATATATTCTTCGTTTAGAAGTAGTTTAAATTTATGTAAACAAACACTTTTACGAAATTTATTTCATTTTAAAAGTTTTTTAATTTACATGACATGTAAATAATTGTGATATTGAAAACTGATATTTCTCTATCATAAAAATTATCAGATAAGCTACCAAATGAATATACGACTAAAATCACCTTCTTTTGAAATGAACTAGCCTTGCGATTCAGTTAAGGTATTCCTACTTATATATGCCTTTTTATAATAATGGTTAATGTTCAATATTTGGGGAGTATCATCTTTGATTACATTAAAATTGATTCTTCTTCATCGTTTTCTCTCTCTTTAGGAATATATGAGTGTCGAACTAACAAGACAGTTCATCATTCTTGTTTTTCCTCAAACTTTTCTACATTAATACACATATACCTAATTACGCCGCTCTCTTATAGGGTAGGCACGAAACAAATAACAGCTTGATACTTAATCCATCCTCACTATCTCCACACTTACCTATTTTTGCATACTCCTTTCACTTCAATAATACACCTACACCGAGTCATACATGCTCTTTTATTCTTAAAACTCTTAATGTTTCTCTTTTTTACACATTCATCTACAACATGTAGCCACTTCTTACTTACAATACCTACTCCTTCCTTTTGATCCACACATTCTACCTTCCTATATTTGCTTCGACACTCAATCCACACTCATCCTCTCAATATGCTCAAACCAATATAACATGGTTCCTTCAAATTAACCTATTGGATTCCCTTCCAAACTGTACTCCTTCAGCACCCATTAATTACTGTCTCTGTCTATACGAGTTTTTCCACAAACATTTCTCAGATAACCTATTCCAACTGCACTCACATTACTCTTGTGTTTTTCCTGACAAATCCACGCTTCACATCTATAAAGCAATGTTGGCGTCTCCACACAAATTTTTATACTGACCTCTTTGCCTCTTTAGATAATACTTCATTCTTTGCTATAGTCCTACATACTCCGGCATCCAACTACTTTATGAGATGTCTTCACCCCTCTGGCAATTGCACCATCAATCCTACAATTTTTACAGAACATTCTGCGCAGATACAAACACCATTCACTTGTTATAACAGTTTTATATTTATATTAATCTGACAATCATTTCATAATCCTTCATTAAAAAACTATCACCATAATTTTGGAGACATTTATACGAAGATCCATTCTGACTGTCACCACATTCAACTGATTTAATGCATTCTTAAAGCCACTTTCATTCTCATCCATTAATACGTCATTATCTATATATAACAGCACTCTCACATTAACATCGTTCAATTGTACACCAACCACATCCTCACAATCATCATTCATCATCATCATCCATGAATACATTAAACAACGATGGGGACATAATATAACCTTGTCTAACACCCTTTTCAATGTAAAACCATTCGCTCAAAGCTCCACCCACAGTAACTCACGCTTTAATTCCATCTTACACCGCCATAATTACATTTACTAGCCATGCATCAACACCACACTCTCTAAGAACATTCCATAACATATTCCTATTCTCCCGATACACTATTCCTCCATATCAACGAATATACTACAAACTTTCTTCCTTACTGCCATACATTTCTCAATCACTTGTTACTATGTAAATATCTTGTCCATACAACCAACCTCTACCTGGCATGAAACGATATCACCCACTACCATTCTTTCCAGAAGTTTTTCACACACCCTTTAAATCAATAAGTATAAAATAATGTGTATTCTTGATTTTAGTATAGAGCTAGTTTTTGAAATTATAAACACTTATAAACATGTAAAATTTAAAAGCAAAGTAGAAATTTTTCCATTGAAATAGGTAACTAATTTCATTTATCATAATTAATTTAATATTTTTTACAGCTATAATTTAAAATATAAGGCTACTATATGGGTTTAAGAATTAATTAGGCATACTAGTTATGTATTAGTGTTTACTAAAAGTAATTGATTAGTATAAATATAAAATAATTAATATTCATAAGTAAATAGATTTAATAGAAGAGTATATTTCGTTCGAAGGTAAGGTTCGAAAATACTGGTTTCCGTTAATATATTTAGTAAAATAATACCGCTAGCAAAAATGCATGCTAGCTATGTGTCACTCAAAGTAGGTATTTATTTTTCATTTGTAAAGCTATTTATTGAGATAATTTTTGACTTTTCGCATATTACGTGTATTGAAGATCATATTTTAAAATTATTGATATTCACAAAAACCTCAAAATGTATTCAATAACTTGAAACTGACAGTGACGGCATTTGGTATTCAACGTAAAAAAATTTACTGTCTACAATACACATAAAACCGATTATTTGAAGTCTTACAAATATTGACCTTGCCTTTTTATCGAATTGAAATAAAGTTACTATTTCACCATAACAAGTATATGGTGGTCATATCTTTTATAAACAATTCAAGGTTTGGTTAAGAACTCACGCTAGCTCCATTGTTTAGTATTCAATTTGTTCGGCAACCTTTTTGAGAATGTAATCAAGATAGCATTCAAGTGCTACAGATATTTTATTTACATTCTTTAATATAGTTCTCTGATAATTCATTAGACACCTATTTAAGTTTAATATTATGTAAGGTCTAATTTAAATTGGAATTTCCCGTTAGAAAATAAAAACACCTACGTTACGGTCAAAATGGTTATTATTTCACTATATTATCAGTGTTTTTTAATAGGTATTGTTAATATATATATATATATATTATAACGTCAAATCACATTTATTGACCTATGAATATATAACATCATATAGAGTTATTTTTCTATCTACGAAAATTAGACTGAATAGGAACCTAATTTTATATTGTAGTGTTAACGGTATGAAATTGATGCTGATATCAAATGGGTGTTTGGTAAACTTCCTGGAAAAAGGAAGATCCAAGGGAATTCCCCCAGAATTTTCTTTTAGTATACTTAACTATTTTAGAAAATATCTAATATCGTAGTTTTTTATTTAAATTTCCTGTTGTTGAAGTACACTTCAATCCCTCACCTTCCCTTTATAACAACCATATTTTAATTTGATTTTGGTGCTAATAAAGGTGCAGTTAACCAGCATTAATAAATTGATACATAATTATCAAATTATATAAACTAGAAACACATTTCACGTTTCAAATAAAGAATGATAATGAAAGAAATAGATTATAAAAAATACACATATATATTAGCAACACGTTCTACTACCCGTTGTGGCTACACGTTTATGTACTAATAACACCAATGATCTTAGGGATTAGGAATGGTACATTTAGAGGGAGTGTACTCGCATCAGCGTAGAGGGAGAAAGGATTTTTTTTAAACCACCCTCAGTACACCTGACCGAAATTCTAACCTCAATCTCCCCATCATTTTCAGGTTAGTCTAGTGTAAGAGTAGCGCCTTAAACTATGCGGCGACCAAACCGGTTCATGAGCTAATATAAATAGCGAAATTCTATCCCATATATGATTTTTTTAAATATAGGTATTTGTTTCTATGTATATCTATTTTTATAAAAATTAGTCAAAAAATCAATTATTTCATGTTTTAGTTTTCGTGAACCTCGAGAGGAGTTAAACAAAAGGTTTAATCACAAAATGGATTTCGAGAAAAATACTATTAAAGCTCAACTCAGCAATCCAGAAGATACAATGGTACCTTTAGTTCAAATTGTTGGAGATCAAAGTGAGAACCCATTTATTACAATTAGAGACAAGAATGTTCCAATTTTATCAGCAGAAGAAAAAACCATGATTCAAAATAAAACCTATGAAGAAAACTTTGCATCTTCAGTCAAAGGAGAACATAAGACTGTGTCTCCACCCTTGATAGCTAAAGACAAGACTCCGGTTCTTGTGTCTGATCTCAAGACTGTGTCTGAAGTCCAAGATAAGAATGTATTTCCACTGTTTATAGCTAAGGACAAGACTCCGGTTCTTTTGTCTGATCTCAAGACTGTGTCTGAAGTCCAAGATAAGAATGTATCTCCACTGTTTATAGCTAAGGACAAGACTCCGGTTCTTTTGTCTGATCTCAAGACTGTGTCTGAAGTCCAAGATAAGAATGTCTCTCCAGTTCCAAAGAGCATCATGAAGAAAGACACCAAGTACGACCAGATGGAGAAGGAGAAGAAGTATGAACTGGTCCCTCCTGATGGTGGTTGGGGATGGGCAATAATGGTAGCCACGGCACTCAGTAACGTAAGAAACGTTAACACAATTTATATTTAGCAAGTTTTGGTTAAACAGACACCCCAAAATTAGCATTATACAGTGGTACCTCCATATATCGAACTTCCAAACATAGGGATTATTTGTGTATTATAGTTTTTGTGAATCTCTGTCACATAAAATAGAGAAACTCTTTCTATACATCGAAAAAATTCTATATATTGAATTTTTCAAGACGAATCAAGATTCCCCCTCCCCCCGTAATGATGATGGTATAAGAAACACAAGTGAGAAAAATTAGAATGGAGATGTCGCAAGATGAAGCTGCTGTTTCACTCTCTATAACCGACAGTGTGTGTTAGAGATGTCAAAAAGAATATCTTTCAGTTTTATGGAAAAGGTTGAGTTGTTGAATAACGTTACAATGGAGTGTGCAAAAAGGATATTGTGGTTAAATTTAGTCTTCACTCAAGTACAGTGTCAACAATTAATGAGTGCATTGATTAGGAAATATTTCTAAATACAATAGACTACACAATATCATAAAAAAAGATCATTTCCATACATCAAAGTTTCTATATATATATAACTTTCTATGGAACCATCATTTCGATATATGGAGGTCCAACTGTATTACAAATTCGAGGCTTTAACTAGGAAAGTATTCACAAATGTAGACTGCAAAAAATATGCCTTGAATTTATTTTTGTCAAACTACTAAAAACTGATAACAAGAACATTTTTTCTAAATTTTTGTTTTTTGAGCCACCTCTGTTGTATTCCTAGCTGTCCTATGAGGTTATGAGAAAGTAATCAACTTGAAATTGCTCAATATTACAAGTTTTAATATTAAAGATTAAGACTTGGAAGAATTTCTCCATAACTTTTTTTAGAACGTTTTCTTACAAATTAAAACATATCTTCATCCAAATATTAACAGTCCAGGGCATGTATATAGTTTATACATGAAGCAATGGCTCTTTATGCGTAAATTATAAATAGGTCTACAATTCCTACATAATCAAAAATATATCATCGTTCAAATCTGTACATGACATAATTATTTTTAACTGGTAATCTACTATAGGAATAATAGTGAAATAACTAGATTATATAAGCTAATATATACATATCATATTCATTGCTTAATTTGTAAGTTTAAAATAGGTCATATAAAGATTTGAGCAATGATTTTTTTTATTTGAAGAATTAAAGAAAAAGATCTTAAAAATTGTCTCTCAGAAATTCTTCCAACGTTTATTTAGGCTATTTTATAAATCTCTTTGTCCATACTCATATCTTTAACGTGACTTAGTATTTGAGTCAATGTTTGTTATTTTTATATTAAAATATAATTTTATTATATATAAATAACTATGCAAGCTTTATAGGTGTCAATTTAGACAATTTAAATGGCATAAGCCTAGCTTAAGCTTTCGTTCAAGTAAGATGTTAGTTAATTTTAAAAGTGGTATTTGTATAAAATGTCTTTTATCGAAATATTTGTATTACTATAAAAGTTACATGCCTCCAAATAAATAAAATCAGATTAAAAATTAATAGATTAATTTATTTAAGTCAACATTTTAAATTGTATATTTTGTGAGTACGCTTACTGTATAGCTTGTAAATGTAACTATCTGCAGAAATTTCGAGAGATGTAAAGGAGAATTGCTGAGACTGCATAAATTGTGTGATATTAAAATTATATTGTATCACCTACATAAATAAAATAATGTAACGTTTAAACACCTTGAAATAAAATACTACTTTTGATTTAAAATAAATAGGTTGGTCTAGAGATATATTGGATAATACACCACATAAAATAAAACAAAAATATTTTTTTTAAATCTAATTTTTATATACCCATAATTTTATAATGAGTTTAAAACTTTCTTAACTGACTCATTATAAGTTATTGCAACAGTCGAAAGGCAACATTGAGTCAAGTAAATTCAGGCTTTTATAAATCTAAGCATATCGACTTTATGGATATAATAGGAACATAGGCCGTTAGTATATAATTATTGATCCAAACACGTAATTTCAGATGACATTCTGATGAATTGATTATATAAATTCAAATAAATCACAACTTGACAGGGATTCGAACCCTGCTCGTCCAGGCTTACTTGCCTATTAATATATCAACTGAGCATTACAGGATGTGGTATTTACCTGTGTGGTATTTATTAATTAGCTTTGAAGAATTTCTAAATTAAATTAAAATATTAAAAAGGTTTTAATATATCTCTTATTCAAGGTAAATAATATAAATATCAACGTTACTCAATTTTGTATACACATGTACACGTTCAGCTTAACCATTAATGAATTTATTTTTCTATTTTAGCTTATTACAGTCCCTATTTTACAATCCTTTGGACTTTTATATCGTGACACATTTAACAACCTTGGCATGTCTGCAACTGATTCTTCCATCATAATAAATGTTAACTCCGCTTTTGGTATGATATTAGGTGAGTAAATAGATGGCCTACATTTGAAATATTTTAATAGATAAGTTACTCATTTCCCACTTATAAGTTTATCAAAAACTTTTTTCAGTAGTAAATGCTGCTTGATAGAGTAAATGTAATTAAGAATTACACCATTATTTAGGGGAAACTGTTTATTTATACGGATTTGTGTTATCAACAAGGATATTTAACATGCAAATATCCTCCTCTAATCTTTAGGTGAGGTCTTTTAAACTAATTCAGAGTAGGGTTCTGCGGGGGAACATAATTCACCTCAACGCCTAGTCAGAAAAATAAAGGTGAAACCTCAGAATGTCGGTAAATTACGCTGAAATTAAATAATCCTTAAAAGAGGCATTAATATTATAAGGAAGGTGAAATTAAAAGCAAACCTCAAATGACTGATGTATTGGGATGTTAAGTTAAAACACATTTTTTCATCAGGTGGCCATTAGTATTATAGGGAAGAGGAAAATGGCTGATATAACGTCTGTCAATTACACTAAAACCAATTTGGCTACTGAAGGAACATTAGTAGTAGGAGAAAAAGTAAAGCAAAGCCTTGTCTGGGCTAGCCACACAATACATTGCGCGGTTACCCCGGGCCATGCCGGTTACTTATGCTAGTGTATTTATAAATAATAATTCCTTATCTTATCGTTTTATAAGGTTTATAAAATAAATTTTACTATGAAAGAAAATATCCACGTTTTTAACAAGATTAGATTCTTGGAACAATAATTCAGAATAATTTATTGCAACTATATATGTGCACATTTGTTTCCATCTGTGAGATACTTTATTTTTTACCACACAGGTCTTTTCCATGGAGTCCTTCTTAATAAATTTGGATACAGAAAAATGGCGGCAACTGGTGCATTAGTTACGTTTATCGGATTATTTCTGACAAGTTTTGGCAGCACATTTACACATTTCCTGATCAGCTATGGTCTAATTTCTTGTAGGTATATATCACTATTTAGTCAATTATTTGTAAATTTTTTTTACCATGAATGGTTGTTGCAAGAAGCAACTTCAATTGACGGGGCTGTACCAGTTAGTTGTTTACGTCACATAAAAACTCTTTTAACCAACTACAAACACAATAATGTAATGAGATAATGTGTGTTTAAATAACTAATATAAGACTAAATTGAGTAAGGGTGAGAGCAGTGATTTAATGGTACAGTCTTCACTATAAGGGTTAAATAACCACGAACCATGCCTGATATTATTTATTAATAAATTATAATAATCATAAATAGGTTACACTTCAAAAATATATTTATAAAGTAGTCGTAGTGTACTATATATGTATTATAATTGCAGCTTTTAAATATTTCTTTGTAATAGCATAAACAATATGTTAAAATAAAAAGTAAGTTCAATCTAATATTATTGTAAGGTATCTAATCAAATAAAATGAGGCAACCTAATCTGATAGATAATAACTTTCTTTTTATAAAAATGGAAAATTTGACAGTATGGCATTTTATAAAATTAATTTTTAAATAATTTTTTATCTTATGTATGATTTGATATGTGCAAATTTAAAGTGGGGAGAAAGAGGACACCCGAAAAGGTGTTTCTTCAGTTTTTGCACAAAACTTTTTTTTGGTCCAAAGAAATCAAATAATTCCTTAGTAAAAACATAGAGTTTAATTTTATTCATATGCTGATATCAAGATGTTGAACATCTGTCATGAGCATAAATAAGATTTTTTTTAAAACAAAGGAAACGTTATCATTAAATTCTAGGACATTCTTAATAGAAACTAAAGAATTGTTGATATCACCGTTACTGGAGCAAAATTTTATTTAGTTTGGCAAAAAAAAAAGTTTAGTTACAAAAAATGTAAGAAAAAGAGCCTTTTCTTGCGTCCTCTCCCATTCTACCGCAAGATTATTATTTTTATGATCAATCAATTATTTTTAACTTATTAGAAAAATATTTAAAATTGCATTTTTAGATAAGAAGTGAAATTAATCTAAAATTAAGCTATCTTTAGGCATTTAATACACCTCTGTTATCTAAGTATTTGAGCCCCTAAAAGTTGAATGCAAATTACATAAATCGTGCATTAGTAAGTCTCTACTTAAACTTTGATAGGGATTCATGCTAGATTACTTGTATGGTCAATTTATATATGTGCATGTTTATAATATTTTAAATTCAACAGCGTTCGGGATCTTCATACTTCCACCATCATTTTCCCTCGCACTAAACTCTTACTTCAAAAGGTTACGAGGTAAAGCGTTGGGGTTTGCCTCCACCATAATGGGTATCGGCCCCATACTCATCCCACCACTCATAAGTAAATTACTGGAGATTTATGGGGTGCAAGGCACATCCCTCATATTAAGTGCCCTTGCTCTTCATAGTCTGCTTGGAGCCTTCTTGCTTCAACCAATCAAATGGCATCTGGTGAAGAAGGAAATTGATCCTGAAGAAGCAAAGGCGATTGAGATCAATTCGGGCGATGAGCAGAAAGAAGCACTCATTGAAATAGGTATGTTACCTTTCTCATCATCAGCGAAACGTTTCACACCAAAGTGTTTTTTACTGGAAAAACCCCGCTAAAATCACTAGGTGATAAAGTCAAGGATATAAGGTGTATGTTAAAGATGTTCCCCTCGTACTTCTTCACCTTGGTTAGATGAGCTGTTTGAGGTTTGGTATGCTCCTTATGGCGTAGTATTCCTCTTCTCAGAAGGCCTGAAACTTTTTTTTTTAGGGGAATATTCACCAGAACCTCATAGTAAAATGTAGCGCTCACATTTTCACATTGATTTTGTAAACTGAATAACAATACTTTCTGAAAATCCCGAAACGCTTTAAGTATAATCTTAATTATAAATGGTATAACCCTAAATATATTGGTTCAAGGTGAACTAGGGAGTTTACATTGCATTGAATAATGCTTTGATTTGGTTGGTAGTTTTTCACCAATCATTCGTCAGAAGTAAAAACCCACCAAGCATATATATCTTCTCCTTCATCGGTATACCGACATATGTACCGAGTACAGACCTATTATTTTCATTTTGTATTTTTGAGTCAGTTTTCTGGGCATCCCCCATGTGCACACTTTCCTAAAGTTTAAACGATAATGCGTTATGCTGCTGGCTAAATTATGATAACACCTCATTGCAGTTGCTTCACGGCCCATGGTTACCCGCTTATAAAAGCTTGAATCATCTCTTCCAGCGGCCATACAGTTGCTCTGTTGGAATATCAACACGGTGACGAGCTTGACCTTTATCTGCGACTTTTGAGAGTCCTTAATAAAATGTATACATCAATTTGTTTACGGCTTTACCCAACAAGCACTTCTCGCTGTAAACTTCTTCTTTCTTCTTTATAATCCTTTATCCTGTTCCATTCCAAGGGCTATAAAGGCTGTCCTTCCATCTTCACCTCAATCTTCTCCTCCCCGTAGGTCTTTCGTTTCTTGATATTTTGACAGTTCTGTCTTCTTGCATTCTGTCAATATTTTTGTTCAATTCTTTCCTACGTGAAGCCATCAATTCAGTGATTGGGTTTATTTGACAAGATTATCTTATGTTCTCATTTTTTCTTTGTCATGTAGCTATCTATTAGTGATTTTTCTCAATACTCTCATTTCTGCGACCTTCAGCTGTTGTTACATTTAGTTACAAATCGTGTCTCTGCGGAATATGAAAGAATCGGTCTTACCACTGACTAATGTATTCTTGTTTTTGAATATTGACGTAGATATTTGTTGTACCATATTGATAAATTAAGGCATCCAGTGATTCTGTTACCTTTCGTTATTTGTTCTTTTATTTATTTCCTTGTTAATCAATTATTATTATTATTCCCATATATTTTGTTTTAGATACTTGTTCAGTATTCAGGTTGTCGAACAGAAAATTACAACGTACAGGATTTTTTGCAATGGTCATATACTTTTGATCATCTGTAGGGAAATTGTCATATTAATATATCGGCAGGTTTGGTTGAATTCATAGAGAATCCGTTGCAGATCAAATTCATTTTCCACTACCACTGCTGTGTCGTCTGCGTAACATTATATTAATGTTTTGTTTTCCATTCTATATCCTTTTTTCCATGGGTTGTAATATTTTATTCACTATTACAATAAAAAGTAGGGGGCTTAATGAATAAAACTGTCTTATTCCTTTGGATGCAGGTATGGATGAGGATATTATTCCATTGTCTTTGATCTTGACTTCACGTTCTGAATATACATCGAATATTAATCATAGGAGGTAGTCAGGTATATTTTCTTCTTTTAATAATCTGATAGCATTTATTAATCGAATATTGTCAAATGCTTTACTTAAATCAATAAAGCATAGAAATGTTGGGTTATCAAACCATATTGAAACTATGAATCAAAACAACTTATTATATATATTAATGAACGCCAAATTATGTTTAACTAATAACGAAATTATTAAACAAACCAACCACTTACTAATAAAACCATGATTGTTAGTAATTTTACAAATATAGATAAACAAACTATTATAAGATCTGTTATCATCATAAACTGGATAAGTTTCATTTATCTATTAATATTATTTGTAGGAAGTCCTTTTCCCCATAACATTCTCCAAAGGCACACTGCTCTTCGGTAGTATAACCATCAAAACGTTTGCCATTTTGATACAGATCTGTATATGTGCATGTGATACCTAGAGTCTGCTATCTTATTGTCACCAAGATGGATTTATCTGACACAGAGTGTCCTATTTAGAACCTATTCAATTACAATTATAAGTATGTCACATAGATATATGATTTATTTACTGATTCTTCTTCGTAAAATAATACTATGCCTGCTAAGAATACTTATTTTAAAATATTATTAGTTAAATTTAAATTATTCATGTATATTTGCAGGAAAAAGAAAAACTTTCTTTGAATCGGCACGAGAAAATCTGAAGATGCGTCGAGGAAGTAGAACTTTAACTTATGCCTCTTCCATCGACCATGACATAGATTCCAACTCTATCTATGGTCTTGATGCACATATGCATAATACTGAAGGTGAATATTTGACAATAAATAGATTCATTAGTAAATTTGTTTTGGCTATTCTGGAAAGATTAACTTATTTTAGTTTTTTCATAATTCCAGAATAATGCCAGTCCGGGTTTCTTAGAAAGCTCATAATAATAATTGTTTATCGATTTTGATTATGTTTTTTTACACTACCCTCAAAAAATTGTATTTTAAACACGGCCACATCGGTAGTCTAAATGTATAAGGTATTCGTCTTTTTTTAACATTGGCAATAACATTGGGGCTCAAATATTTGCTAAATGCACTGAGTGCAATTCACTTCACCGGATTTTAAATGTGTTTTTATTCATACTCTAATTCTACAGTATGGTTGCTATACGAGGGTGAATATAGTCTAATTAATATACGATGGTAGGTATAGGGTGCTTGATATAAAATTCATATAAAATTCAATTACCACTATAAGGGATATACAGGTTGAGTAGTAATTCGCGAACACAAAGAGTACAACATCATCAAAATTTCGAGTTCAATTTTTTTTTTTTTTTTTTGCGATCACAATACTTTCTATTCGAGGTGGCGAAAGAAATTAAAAAGGATAAGACTTGCTTTCTCAGTGTTATAATATATTAAACGTCCTCGACTTACATTATATATGTGTTGTATCAAGGAATACTAAGAAGAAATTCTTTTACCTCGACGACAAAGGAGATTGATGATGGTGTTCAGCTATCGATACTGTCTGAAGAACTCCCTACAGCTGAACAGAAGGTCATGTGGTGGTCTGCAACATCGAATGGCACCATCAACACGTCCAGAAGTGTCAAGCCTTTGGGTGGAAAAGTGCATGAGCCTCTGCATGAAGAGGATGAGGATCAAGAGATTCAGGAGGACATTTCCAAAAGAGAGGATATTATTAAACTCCTTGATGCCGGAAACGATGCCGAGAGGTGAGGTAAAAGAGATTTTTGTACAAGAGTGGTGTTAAAAATAAAATTTACCCAATATTAATCTTAGAATTTTTAGTTATTGGCATGTCTAACTGATGCTCCTTATACACGGTTTGATATTATTTATATTACCTCTATCTTAAATATTTACTGTTGAAGCTAATTCAAAAAATGTACTTGTTTACAGAAGTTTTCAAAATGCTTTTTCTAAACAGCATTTTTTCGGCTACACTATATACGTTATTTATGAAAATTCAGTTTACACTATGTGAGACATTAATAGTATTAATGTTTATTTCATCTAATTTTTTTTTTAGAAACATATAAACGTAAGAACTAATATAACTTCACCATCTTTAACATCGTGTTGTTGCTGGATCCAAGCACGCCACTTACTCAAGTCTAGTATTTAACACTCGCCCATAAGTAAGGACCAAGCTAAGATATACCCAGTATTTTTACCGCTGAATTCAAACATTACGCTGAATGAACTTGTTTAGGGAATGAAAAGTTTTGTTTACTCTATGTAATATGAACATTTTGGACTGTGGTTTATAGTAAAAATAATTTTAAACTTTATTTTTAGCACTCTTTTTCTGCTACAATTTTTTTTTTCCACTTCATATTTTCAAATGAAATAATTGTAAATCAGCAAATTCTACGTTTATAAATATATTAAAAAGTTAAACACAGGCCTGATAATTACTCGGAAATATAAATTTTAGCTTGAGAGCTACCAGAAGGCTCCAATTAGTGGAGAAAACCTAACTGAAAGAATTTTTGTTGCCGTTTTAAATATCAAATGTTGTTTTTTGACCTGACTCAGGTGTTAATTTGATTTTGTAAGGCTGAAAGCTTTTTCGATAGTATAAAGCTTGTTCCATTGTTTTACCTGATTTATGATTCAATATATCCGATTCATAGTTAAAATTTGTTAGCTTTCATTTTATTTTAACTGTAAAAGAGGACATGTTTTTAAGTAGGTAGGATATCAAACCTATTTTGAAATTGTGTAGTAGTAATTAAATTTGATACTCTTAATTGTTTAAAACTCATCTGTCTCCAGTGTAGCTTATTTCAATACCACAGTTGACGGTAGTATTAGATTCTTTGTGGCGTAGCATAAGTCCTAACAATGTGGCCCCAGTGGTCCGAAGATAAAGGGCCAGTTTCATAGTCAGACTTAGTACGCCTAAAGTGAGAGTCGATACTAAATACAAGACGTCACCTACCTGAAATTGAATGGAAGGGGCCAGTTTCGCATATGAAACTGGCCCCTTCCATTTTGGTCTAGGTAGGTGTCGTCTTGTATTTAGTATAGCACTGCACTTGAGGCGTACTAAATCTGACTATGAAACTGGCCCAAAGACTTCGTGTGAAACGCTGACAGCCAAAAACACTTCAAGCTGATATATATATATATATATATATATATATATACACTCGCACATCTCGTATATATATATATATAAAGAGAGAGAGAGACACTCGCGCATCTCATATATATCAGGCGGAGATTTAGTAGATGGCACCCATATATCCGATAAATATAATACAAGATATATCTTGCTATTTTTATTTGGAAAGACCAACTCAGAATATCACATAGGTGGTGGCAGTGAGTAGTTATTTTTATCATCGCTTTTAAAAAAGTATTAGAAATTTTTATATTAATACCCTAATTTTGTTGGAAGGACAGTAAAAAAAAATTCAAACATATTTATTTGCGGCCGTCAGAAACATTTTACTTTATTATTTGTGTTATTCAATAGGTATTGATAATATCTTTCAAAAATAAAAGCTGCAGATAACATTAATTGATGTTTGAATATATTAAAATGGTTTTAGTAACTAACTTCTACTGTTCTTCCTACCAAAATCATACTATACAAACAATTTCACTTTAGGAGGATATTTAGCAAAGGTTTAAATGGTCAACTCAAGGATTATTTGTGACAACAGACAAATTTGTTCCTAATTCTGTTCTGAATTAAACTGAGGTTTACCGAGCGATTGGTTGATTGGAAATCTGACTTGGCGTACATTAAAAACATTAGAAGAGTTCATGAATATTTTTGAGGAATTTGAGGATACTGTAGGATGTATTATTAAAATATTTTTCAATGATATCGAAGTAAAAGCGCATGTGCTAAAGTGGCTGGTTTTATAGCATTTTGTGTATTCTAAAGTTAATTTCTCATCTTAAAAACAAACTAGAAAAGAAACAACCTAAAGTAAGAAAATAATGCTTGGTTTAATTTCATGTACAGCATTGATGCATTCGTCTTTTTAAAAGATGTTTAATTATTTTTTAAATGTTCAACCAACATAATTTAGATACATAAAAAAGCCGTTTTATAGACGGAAGTTTGTGTATTAACTTTAAATATTTCTCAAATACCAATGAAATGAACCATCATGTGAATTATTGTTATAATTTTGATTTTCATAGAAACTACTGCATTTTAAGTAGGGCCTTTATGTTTCTATACTAATAAATATTAAAAATCGCCCCCAAACATAAAACAATTGTGTCATTCTGTTAAGCGAGCAGTTATAGTGGTCTGATTTATACATAACCAAAATTTAAACTAGACATGTTTACGGGAATAATTCTATTTTACACTTACGAATTTAAAAATCGCTCCCAAACATAAACAAAAAACAATTGTGTCATTCTGTTAAGCGAGCAGTTATAATGGTCTGATTTATACACGACCAAAATTAAAACTAGACTTGTTTACATTTACGAATTTTTAATAACATATTTATGTAGGCCTATCTAACTTTGAAAACTTTACTAATAATGTGGTTATTAAGCCTTTAGACAACCGCTTTTCAACTGGTGTGCCATGAAGTCTCAGAAGGTGGGCAGAATTTGAGTAGTAACACTAAATCTTTTTAAAACCATGATCAACATTACTTTAAAAAATAGCATAATTATTAGAATCTTAGATATTGAACTTATAAACACAATCTTAATGATGTAATTTTTTTATTGATAAAGTATATACTTGAAAAATGGGTGGGATCTCTTGACATTAATATTAGATCCTTGTTTAGAGTGCCGTTAGTTGAAAAAGATGTAAAATTGCTTATAAAATTATTTCAATGAATGCCAATAATTTTTGACATGTTGCAGTAAACAAGAGAAGAACGACTCCCAGAGCTTAGACAGCATGGACAGCATGATAGCGATGCTCAATAGAAGCTTCTTACGTAGAATGTTGAGCAGGATATTCGTGGCTCTAGACTTGGGGCTGCTCCAAGACCCCATTTATATCAACATCATGTTGGGAATGTCGTTAGCAATCTCCGCCGAAATCAACTTCTCCTTGATGACACCATTTATCCTAGGGGACCTAGGTTTTTCAAACGATAGGACCGCCACCATTATGTCCACCCTAGGCATCGCAGACCTGGTGTTTAGGTTCCTGTCTCCCTTTGTCGCAGACAACCTGGGAATCTCTGCCAGGACCATGTATCTCATCAGTCTGTGTTTGCTTGTTGTAGCTAGAACTAGTGAGTATGATAGTAGGCCGCGCAAGGGCAACACATACATTTACTAATTATATTTATATTAATTTCACAGCCATGGATCCGCATATTTGAGCACGTGAACTAAGTTTCAGGCTCACATGGTTCCATTTCCGGTTAGAGTAAGGTCAGGGTTTAAATGCCAGCCTGTTGAACTGAGGGCCGCTTTTACTAAATGATTCCTCAACCTCCCTCTAAAAAATGGATGACCATTTCCTCTAAATTATAACTTCCTTATCACTAACCTAATTGTATGGTTAAATGAGTGTAGTCTGGATGGGTAGAAAATTATGAAAATGCTTCAATCTAATTAGTTGTTATTTTTCTATTAGACAGTTATACAGTTTTTTTTGGTAGTATCTTTATGTATCCAGCACCTTAACTCAGTCGGTAGAGCTAAGGGTCTGGGTGCGATTCCCGGCAGAAAAAATTATCACTGTAGAAATATGGGGATACCCTTTCACAGTGATGAATTAACGGTCGGGGACAGGATGTTGTGCTTGTCCTAGTCTTAAGTTAATTTATAAGAGACACTACGATAGGCCTAGCAAGACGGTAGTGGAAAATATATGGCTTGGAAAAAAAATCTTACCCAGGCCACAGGCTAGAAGCAGTAATGAGTGTAAAAAAATAATTTATAAATTTATATCGTTTACTTGTTGGGTACAGTCTCATTTTTATAGGAAGCCTTACCCAACAGCTAGAAAGCTATTAGGTATAACTTCACGTATTCATTCGGTAGGTAATGTAATCTACCGCCATGATTTTTTTTTACATATAGCACAATATTAATACAAAAACACAAATAACATAGTATAAAGGTTATTAATTTTGGAATAAGAAATATGTATTATATAAGGGGCCCCTCCACTGGCAACAGAAATGCAGATATTCTACTTTGCATGGTTCGGCACTGTTGTAGCTCATGTGCTAGAGCCATCATGTAATCATTCAAGTTGTGTCTATTAATTTTAAAGATAAGCGAATTGTGCAACCCGTTACCACATGCTATAATATCTAGAATGCCCTGTACTGAATCGTTTTAGATTGTACATCTCGGGGTTTGATTATTTGGATAATATCACATCCTGTCTCTTTTTTCGTGGGTGTATGTATGTGATTCATTATTAGATCAAAAACTTTCATAAATATCAATGCATTATCTATTTAATGTCATTACTGCTCTGAACAAAGTGATTATATGACCCGATATCACACGTAGTTATTTAAATTAAAACAGTTAATATGTAATGTGCGATGTAGATTAAGCGTGCTACCTTCACAAGATCTTAGCTGAGAGTGGGGTTGAGCTCACTATGTGCATGAGGTAATTCTTTATTCTTGACATTTACACCTCGCATTTATGGCTCCTTTCTACTGTCCCTCCCTTGTTCACCGAACCTTCATGGCGCCTTTCTATTGTCCCTCCCTTGTTCACCAAACCTTCCATGGCTCCTTTCTATTGTCCCTCCCTTGTCCACCAAACCTTCCTTGGCTCCTTTCTACTGTCCCTCCCTTGTCCACCAAACCTTCCATGGCTCCTTTCTATTGTCCCTCCCTTGTTCACCAAACCTTCCCTGGCTCCTTTCTACTGTCCCTCCCTTGTCCACCGAACCTTCCATGGCTCCTTTCTATTGTCCCTCCCTTGTCCACCAAACCTTCCATGGCTCCTTTCTATTGTCCCTCCCTTGTCCACCAAACCTTCCGCTTCCAACGAAGACTCGGAGAGGAGAAAATAACGTTGCAATATATTGCGACTCTATGACTAAATAATCTGAAAATTGTTACATTTGATAATAGCATATATATATATATATAATAGCATATTACATTTATTATTAATTTATTATCAATCAATTTAAGGGCTTGATAAAATAATATTGTTAGAGCCCTTATTCATTATTTGCTAATTTTAGATACAACGGTATAACATTTATATGTCTTAACCTAGCTACTCAAAAAATATATTTTTATTTCATATATCAATACGGTTACTTATTTAAAGACCTGTAATAATAGTAAAAAAGAGAGTTTTTTCTTTAAATTTCGTATTCTCTTCAATCAATATATTACCACCAACTTTTCTGAATGTTAATCAATACTTATCATCTGTGATTGTATTTATTTTTACAGCATTGACATTTTTCACATCGTTTGAGTCTGTGATGGTTGTGGGGGTGGGTCTAGGGATGGCCAAGGGCGTGAGGGTGGTATACATGGGGCTTGTCATCCCCTCGTACGTCAAAATAGAGAGGCTGGCTTCTGCAGCAGGTCTTCAGATGGTACTGAACGGAATCTTCCTCCTCATGTTTGGACCCATTATTGGTGAGTTGAGCAATGATTCACTAAGTTATGCCTTGTACTAGTTAGGTTCTAGAATATAAATATAATTTAAATCCAAGTAAATATTTGATTTATGAAATGCCACCTGATATCATCTTATGTTTGTAGTAATATAATGTTATTAATTATTTCTACGGTAAAATAACTACTCCCTTCAATTATATATAGAATTACTGATTAACTCACTCTTAAAAACTAACGAAATTTTTGGATAATCTCAAATTCCAATTCAATTTTTAACATAGTAAAACATTTATATGACCTTCACTTGAGGTTGAATTTTACATTTTAAGCCAAAATTTTAATATATATTTTCTTCAATCCCTGTTGAAATGTGTATACAAATTATAATTTTGAAAATAAAATTTAATTTAGGACTTTTAAAATAAAGTTCCAAAGTTGCAAGCATATATAAATTCTTATTTTTCAGGATTACTAGGGGTATTACCTTTGTGGCAAGATAATCGCAAATGCACTCAAAGTAAATATGGGGCGCAAAGCTGAGATTAGAATTTCTAAACACAAGTGCTGCACCATGATCTCACTTTCCCGTGGTCTTACAGTAAATGTTTAGTTTATTGACCCGTGGATCAATTTTGTGTGACGGTGATTCAAATATGTAATTACAAATATTCTTGGAAACAGTTTAATGAATATATATTATACACTTCTGTCGAAATGGTCACTTAGTAGTTTGTGTCACACACACGGGCAGCTAATAACCACACGTAGCTCCTTCATATTAAAAAGTGATTAGACCCTAACACTTGTTATTATATGAACACCCCACATTTAATTGAAGGCTACGTTGTTGCTACCGATGGTTCAGGTCCAGCCATGGCCTCGTCTGTATTCGACCTCCGACCCCCCCACCAACGTCGGAGCTCGCAAAATATTATTGTGTTCCCTAGCTACAGTAGCCCCATGGCTTCTTTGGTGCTGACTGACAGTTCACAGCTGACTTCTGACAGTCAACATTTAGGTACATACCTAAATTTTGACTGTCAGAAGTGACAGCTGCTAAACACATGTTTTTTGCAGATCATATGGTTCGGCGTAGGGATACATAATTTGGTCTGGTAGCTTTTCAAAGCCGTCAGCTGTCAGTCAGCACCAAAGAAGCCATGGAGCTACTGTAGAGGTGATATAATCGTCTGATTTGCTACTCTCGACCTGTTGGCAAGACAGGAACCAAAGTATTACTTCAAGTTTTTCATAGCTTGTTTTGTTATTAATTGTTTTAATATAATTATTTAATCATTTTGAGATACAATCTATCAATTATAGTAAAGATATAATGTATTTTATCTTACCACATTAACGCACACCTTTAATTATTACTTTAGAATCCAAGATCGGCTCATTGTTTTGAAATACTCAAATAATATATTTGAGTTTATATTTACAGGTTGTTAAAAACCTCATTCAATCATTAGATTGGAAAACTATTTTATTAATATTATTGATATTAATATAAACTAAATCGATTTGAAGTTAAAAAGCAATATTTTAAACGTACACATTATTTAAAACTAGGCCTTGATTAACTTCAATTGGTTATAGACAGTAACACACAATACTAAATGTGTCAATACTTTCTACTCATTTTAATATACTTGGCTATATTAAGATTATAGTAAAATACCAAATACAATCCAAACCTATTCCAAAATTATAGGAAAAGATAATTACAAAAATAAATTTAAAAAAATTACAAACAAAGCTAGAAAATGTTTTGTTTCACTTTGTGGTTAAAGGTAAAAGCAATGATTCGACTTTTACATCCAACCGAATGTTTTTATGTACCGTGCTGTACATAAACATATGAAATTATAGCTTTAAATCATCATAGTGTGAAAAGCCTTACCTTAAAATTGATCGAACATTAAAAAATTGAATGTTTGTAGATCATTTTAGTATATTTTATCGAGGTTTAGTTGAGGTTAGTCTCTCATTCCAAGCTGATTTGAAACTTATATTTTCCATTGTTTTGTTTACGATCTCATCATTTAAGTGAAAAATGATAGCTTGGACACGGGAATCGAAATTAGGATCTCTATTTTTTCTTGGAAATATCTTAAAAATACGTCGTCCTGTTTGTAGATGGTCTCTTGGCTCAATTTACATTTTAAATAGGCTATTTTTCACTTAAGTGAATATTGTTTTAAAATCGGGTCAGTTCTTTATGATAGCATCCATAGATAATTTTTTGATGGATTTGAATTAATGGAATAAAACTTTGACGTTAATTGTAATACGCCATAGCATTATTACATATCATTTGGTTATAATTTATACAAGCCAAGTAATTTTTTAATCTCTAAGATATAAATTAAATTATTGACATATTTATTAGTTGGGCACTGGCAGGACATAAGGCGCGAATGGGAGAATCTAGAACTGTGATCAGGGTATTGACTGGCAAACCCAATAATAATAGGCCATTTAGAATAAATACCTGGAAGCAGATGGAAGTACAGCATTAGAATTCACCTGAAAGAGATAGTGCGTAATGAGGTGGACTGGATAAAACCAGCTCAAGATAAGGTTAGGTGACAATTTTGTAAATGTGGGAATGAACATTCGAGCTCCTAGTGCCATAAAACAGATAATTAAATATTGACAGATTTGAAATTAGGATTAAGAACATTAATTTTTTTTTCTCTTGAAGGTGTCATCAGAGATTTCACTGGCAGCTATAACCCCTGCATCCTATGTATGAATTTTCTGACAATGCTAACTGTGATCATGTGGGTAACAGAAAGAATAATTGTTTCTCGCCGCCATAAGAAATAAGAGGCTTCCAAGAGCTGATTACGTTTTCATAATTTTGCATGGGCATTTTTAAAATGAGTGCCATTGCTGTGTTTTTTTTATCATTAAGTCTGTGTATATATTATATTGCTTGAATTTAATTAAAATAATGTTCCCACAAATAAACTGTACAGTAGTTTTAGTATACGATATTTCTACGAAATGTTGTGAAAGAGGGGATTTTCAAATACAAGGCCAACGTGCATCCAATCAAGAAAGTTGTTTGACAAGTTTAATGCCAAAATGGACTAAGAACTAGGAGACCAACAATGGTGGAAACGCTGACAAAGACGTCACTATATTGGTTTCCTGCTCCTTCTTTACTCAGGGGAGGATACAATCACTTTATAGCGTCATCGTCACCCCATTAGTGTAAGTATGCCGATACCCTGGACGGGGATGGGGGGTAAGAAGTGAAGCTCAAAGGAAACAAGAAAGAGGTGAGGAATAGCTAAGAGCACATTCCCCTTTTAGGCTCTCGACCGTAGCTTAGTGGGTTGCCTACATTTTAAAGTTTTTTTTTCAATATAATACGCTAATTATGGTTTTCGCCTTTAAATAAATTGGAAAGTTCAGTTAAGTAAATAAGTGGTTGTGAGGGAAAGGGAAGCTTGGGGACTCGAACCCCTGATGAAAGTATTATTATATATTACTCACTTCAATGGTTGCATGGTCTAAGGTAGTGATCGGAAACCTAATCATTTTATCTCGTTCGTAAAAGATTTAAAAAAGCAAAAATTGTTTACAGAAAAGTACACTTATAACTACTATAATTATGAAATATACAGAGTTGAATTTATTTTCTCACTATATTTTTCCAATCCGACCAACCATAATTTTTTAAAACCATACGGGTCACGATATCAAAAAGATTGCCAACCCTTGGTCTAAGGCGTAATTCTCGCAACAGACTATATTGCCGATGAAGAAATTGTGGTTCGATTACTGATCAAGTTTACTAAGGGTGTTTGTGTCTTAATAATTTTCCATTTTTCCTCCAAGCAAATACAGGTACACCTCCTCTAAATTTAACCTTCCCTAACCCTAATAAGTTTTCGTAAATAATGAGTACAACCCGAACGGCTAGTATATACGCGGTGATAATAATAATAATAATAATAATAGTAATAATAATAATAATTTTCATAACTAGTACGTATGCGTATAACCTTAACTATTAGTAAAACCCAGTGCCATGTTAAAGTATTTTTGATGATTCCTTAATTACTAAGATAAAATCTGATCGAAATATTTAAATTATTAATGTACATCCACAATTTGAT
Source organism: Timema genevievae (assembly GCA_902155825.1). NCBI lineage: Eukaryota > Metazoa > Arthropoda > Insecta > Phasmatodea > Timematidae > Timema > Timema genevievae. The sequence continues at coordinate 63,731 of CABFWO010001548.1, read as the reverse complement.
TTACTGAATAACTTTTAGTTGCTTCAATAAAAAAAGATGTTAAAAAACTATGTTCTTCTTCAGATGGGAGACTTACCCAATAAAAACCGAAGGTAGAATAGCCCCCAAAATATCGGGGTCCACTTATGAATATGGTTCTTTAAAAATAGTTTGGTGTTTTATTGCAATCCATGTGTTATTCACATTGACAAGTGGTGTCAATTAAGGGCCCTTATCAAAGTGATAAACTACATTTGAGGGTGGATTAATATAGGAAAGTCAAGATAATCATGATCTGAATACTTATAATTTATATTAAACTAATACCTCAATGAATGGCGCTGTTGTAAACGTGTTTCTGATAGTATATATTATACATATGTAAAATAGTTTTAGCACCACGTCTTGCTACACCTTTGTGTTATACGCTTAGGTAATAATTACGCTAATGAGCTAGAAATGAAGAAGGTTTAATTTAAAAGAATTGAGCCCAAATTTGCGTGCAGAAATAGTGGGAAAACATTTAGCAAAAATGACCCACAGTACACCTGACCGGTATAAAACCACGTTCTCCCCGTCATTGGCAATCTAGCCCATGGCAAGAGCAGCATCTTAGACCATGCTGCCACTGAAGCGGGTTTGTCTGCTAGTAACCAACTATGTAACCATTTATTGATGTAGAAGTAAGTATACTCAATTTACAGGCAACTATACTTCCCTTTCGAAGAGTATGCCTGACCCCAGCTCCCAAAACAGACCAATATGGTGGCAGTCAACCCCTTCTATGAATATAGAATGTGTTGTTTTACAAAGAAACAATAAAGTAGATCACCTGGGACCTTTATTTGATCCAAACTCAAATATGCAAAAGCCCAAGTACCTGAACCTAGCAGTTTAACTATCAAACAAATAAAATATTCAATAATACAAGTTAATGGGAGATCTAGGATATGCTAGATGTAAAACTATAAAAATTGAATAGAAGTTGCCATTGGCCTAGAGGCCGTTTTATTTTCATGGCCCCAATGTTAAAAATATTGTTATGATTGACAGCGGACCATGCGCCATAGCTACAATTTACAACAGGTATTGAATAAATGTACTAATGTACACTAAATAAATAAAAGGTTTCAGAATATCTAACGCGTAAACAATTCTACAGATCCATTCATAAAAATATAACTGAATCAATTCAAAGGATATCCATACTTGTCCGATATTAACTATTTTAGAGCGCCTATTGTCATTACAACTCATAACTTATACATAATTACCAGTGGGTTTATGCGCATAACCATACTATTGGCTACACTAGTTACAAGCTAAGTTATAAGCCTCGTCCAACAGTCCGTGAGGCGGAGCAACCTACACGTCAAAGGGGCTAAATATCTTTCTAACCGATTTACAAAGTCCATAATACAGGTTGAGAAACATCTATTTAATTTCTACTTGCGTAGTAATTCAAAGCATGATTACTAAGTATATAAGTTCCATCTAGACTGTCTTCCACTGTAAGGTTGGATGCCAACCATAATATTGTGAGATATAGCCTACTAAGATTAAACAACATAATTTGATTTGACTATATTACACTTGAATCTAAACTTAAAGTTTAGTGACCAAAACATACCTCAATTCAAAACAAACCTAAGCGCCTAAGAAAATTAAATAAGTGCAAAAATTAACAATCAAATATGCCGAAGCAATATCTAAATAGATCCCTACATAATAAGCTTCTATTTGACGGTTCCCCAGTTTACAACTAAAATTAAATTATATGAAATACTTTTCCAATATAATGTATACTTACATTTTGTGTTTGCCTAAATCCTAAAAGCATCAAAGAGTTCTCTTTGCAACAAAATAAAAAGAAAAAAAAAAGATGACGGCAGGCCCCCGTATCCCGCACTGCCGTGTGTGAGAGCCGACTCTACTACTGATCTTGCCAGTTGCCGGCAGTGTTGCCAACTCTATCGTCTCTAGCGATAGTGCATAGACCTGAAATGGATTGTATTTTTACCGGTAGGATACTACTTTCTGAGATTATAGTGATAAACCCACCAATTTTCATAAAAAATAATAATTGAGGTAAAATGTGTTACTTTATAGCTGGGTCACAGGATATTACTTTTTGAAAATATCCTAGAATTGGATTGTACAGGTGGTGAAATTATATCAAAAGTAGTATCCAGATCGTACAGTTGGCAGCACTGGTTGCCGGGTACACGCTTATATCCAGATTTGCACAGTGGGGAAAATATGGAAGGGATGATACACAAGTCCAATGATGTCACCATCAGCAAATTATCGTGAGTTTCTCTCCTTGACGCCTGCGCACTGCGTCAAGAGGGCAATAATACGGGGGTAGGGGACACCACGTGATCACTGAAGAGTGCTCCTTCATTCAATCCTGGCGCATGCGCCGTTGTCTGCCTCTCGGGAAAACTGAGCTGAACTAAGTAACACTCCGAGGAATCAGTTTAGTTGTTGATGAACGGAGTGTAGACGGGCTCGGGGGATCCATGTGCGGCGCTGGTTTCCAGGTCAAACGGGGTAAGTGTGGATGCACCATTAGGTGGTGGAGACAATGTGGCGATGAAGTTTTTAGCCATGGTACAGCAGTGAAGTAATATAAGCAATTGCACCAGCGCATATCTTAACTGACGTGAAGCACACGCGTAGCCAGAAGTATTAGATATATATAGTTAATAATTTCCTAACAAAATCCATCCCATGAGTTATGAATAAGTTAAAAGCTTGTTCCGGTTCTTCGCGCGGAAAAAACAAAAAAATAACTATGTTATATTTAGTAAGTAAAATCAACAATAAGGGAAAAAACTGTTTAAATTGTGTAGAAAAAGAAGAAAAGTAGGTTGGCTAAAATACAAACACAAACAAATTTGTGAATAGATTAAATTTATTTTGATGATTCATTTATAACTTCTCTATACACAATATTTAAACTCTTGCCTGATGGTGGTAGCGAAAAAGAAAGGCGTGCGACAAAACCTAAATAATTTGTTGTATTGGGGGGTGGGGGTGGGTGCAGGGGACGCGAGAAAAGGTCAGTGTATTTGCAGATTTCATGGCGAAACCTTTTTTTCGTCAAAATAGATCAAATATTGTTTCTACACAAACATAGAGTTTAAGATTCTTAGTAAGTTTGCCCAAACAGTTGTTGAATATCTGTCAATGGTGTCCTGAAATTTATTAAATCATTTCTCTTAATTTAAAAAAGTTTGTTAGATAGTGCCATTATGCTCATGCAGGTATTCAATAACTTTTGACGTCACCGTGTGAAGGAAATTAAACTTTAGGTTTGTATAGAAGCAATATTTTATTTATTTTGGTCAAAAACAAATATCTTGCTATACAAACTGAAAAAACACTTATCTTTTCTGGCGTTCCCTTAAACCCCAAAAAAAAGGGTTAAAAAAAAGTGTTGTAACGGTTTACTCTTTAGAACATACATACTTAATCAATCCGTTTCCTTACGGGTTACTTTGTGATCGCTCGAAGAGTATTTCTTGTGGTAGCTATAGTGTAATGGCTTCTTCTAGCTTACCTGTTGAACGTCTAGCGTGTGTCTTCATGGTGGCGTATCGCTGGAACCTGTGTGTTTCTGAAGACCGGTTGACCCTATTAATATACTAAGTATCTACCATTGGTTCATGATTCGTGTAAGGCTAGTGATGGTACGAATCTTGCACGTCCCTGCATTCATCAACTGGAACGTCAGAAATAGGGCACGCCAAGTGAGGTCATCCTTATTTGTATTCCCAAGATTTATTTTATTCCAAGTATACACAACCTTCTTGAAATAGTTGTTACTGTGTTTTGAAATAAATTGTACGACAACATTTTAAATACATTATCTTCTATAATTTTCAAAATATCAGCAGTAAACTACCATCAAATGCTAATAATAGCATGTCTTGGATACATCAATCAGAAGCCCAGTTTGCAGAGAGGTTAGCCAGTACCAATATACCGTTAACCAGGGAACGCCCAAATATATACTAATCGTACATCCCTTCCATGGAGGCTCTTTCCATGTCCCAATGAGATGAGGGGATGATGGTAGTGAATATGATGAGGTAAAGGCAATGATGATCTTAACCTTACTTAAGACAAATTCACCAAACCATGCTGACCCTAGGATTTATTCACCCCTTTAGAGAAAAATACCCTGGTACCAGCCGGGAATCGAGCCCAGGACCTCTAGGTCAGCACTCAGGGCCACTGACTCTTATAACACAAGGCCGGTTAGCTAGCATAAAATGAGGTTTTATTTTAAAAAACAAGGATACAGTGTGATTTATAAACCTTCTATTTGAGCCATTTTAACTGATTAGTAAATTTACCATTACGGTGCTATCTATAGATATATATCTTATAAATTTCATTATGACGGAATCATCCAAGGTATGACTCTTACCTTGAATGGTTCTACCATGGTAGATACATAAAAAAAGTAGCAAATAAATAATCTACGGGAACGAAAATCAGATGTCCTCTAATTTCAATGAAATTTGATATTGGAGGGAGGGTAGGCTTGTTAGAGTCACATAATAAGAATTTGACATTAAATTTGTCTACTACACTCACATGATGGATCCTGTGGTGCATTGGAATAAAGGGAATCAGTGGCTTAATTAAAGCTTCAAAAACTAACATCAATAACTACTTATAAATATGGTAGAACAATTAATTTGGCAGGTAGAAAGGACCCACTCCAAATTATTATAAAAGTCTGGCAATTCTTGATTTTTATGTAGGACCTCAGGAAATTGTTAACAGACAAAAATAACCTTTGGGCTTGGTAGAAATTTATATTGGAAGTCAGGTAGAAGGATAACAAAAGATAACCAAATCAATTTTAACATTTGAAATTTCAAAGGGGGAGTTGATTAAATGACGGAGGAATAAGGAAGGCTCTACATATCCAAAATAATACACTCAACATCTTCTCTGTGTGGTTGATAACTTGATTAAACAATAAGATAGAAAGTTTGTTCCATTATATATATGATCTCTCCATTAGTTTTTTCAAAATAGTTATAATATATTATCTGAATATTTCTTTAGGGATAATTTTACAGGTATGTTTAGTTGTTTCATGTTCTCCGTCAGCTAATCTGAGGTAGTACCTAAACAGGTAAATTATATCTTCTTGTGAAGATTCCAGAACGTCAAGGAAGCAATGATGGCTCAGGTAAGGCTGTGTCGTTTAGGTTGTACTTTGCCCCTGTCTTATGGTCAAACTCGGTTCCATCCGCATAGAAGTTTCCCCTAACCAATTAATATTTATAATGTATTTTGGTTCTGGTCATTATCACGTTTATTCGAGTCGACATTTAAGATTGGAAACCTACACAGCCCCACATTTAAAAGCCGCCATTTTAAATATCGTCCTTCTACACTTTTGTTTCTTATAATACTCTACCCCAAAGTGTTTGATCCCCGATACGATATGCGATGGAAAGTCATTCCCTCCTCCGTTTTCATAAAGTCCGTTTGCAGGCAATCACCTGTTGTATTGCAAATTTTTCAAAAATCACTCCAATTATTTTGTTTAAAATATATATCTAGCGTTTTTGACTTGAAAAATGGCAATGCATAGTCGATTTTAGGATAATAATAGTTTAAAGGTAATTATTTGATGTGGAATTTTACAAAACCAAAATATTGGGAAAGTGGTTATAACACATTTAGCAACACCCACACCCAAGCTACATTAGAGCTAGCGTATCTATTGTTACCGTGCCCGAGCTACGTTAGAGCTAGCGTATCTATTGTTACCACACCCGAGCTACGTTAGAGCTAGCGTATCTATTGTTACCACACCCGAGCTACGTTAGAGCTAGCGTATCTATTGTTACCGTGCCCGAGCTACATTAGAGCTAGCGTATCTATTGTTACCGTGCCCGAGCTATGTTAGAGCTAGCGTATATATTGTTACTACATCCAAGCTACGCTAGAGCTAACGTATCTATTGTTACCGTGCCCGAGCTAGGTTAGAGCTAGCGTATCTATTGTTACTACACCCAAGCTACGCTTGAGCTAGCGTACCTATTGTTACCACACCCGAGCTACGTTAGAGCTAGCGTATCTATTGTTACCGTGCCCGAGCTACGTTAGAGCTAGAGTATCTATTGTTACCGTGCCCGAGCTACGTTAGAGCTAGCGTATCTATTGTTACCCTGCCCGAGCTACGTTAGAGCTATATTATCTATTGTTACCGTGCCCAAGCTACATTAGAGCTAGCGTATCTATTGTTACCATGCCCGAGCTACGCTAGAGCTAGCGTATCTATTGTTACCATGCCCGAGTTACGTTAGAGCTATCGTATCTATTGTTACAGTGCCCGAGCTACGTTAGAGCTAGAGTATCTATTGTTACTACACCCGAGCTACGCTAGAGCTAGCGTATCTATTGTTATCATGCACGAGCTATGTTAGAGCTATCGTATCTATTGTACCGTGCCCGAGCTACGTTAGAGATATCGTATCTATTGTTACCGTGCCCGAACTACGTTAGAGCTAGCATATCTATTGTTACCGTGCCCAAGTTACGTTAGAGCTATCGTTTCTTTTGTTACCGTGCCCGAGCTACGTTAGAGCTAGCGTATATATTGTTACCGTGCCCGAGCTACGTTAGAGCTAGCGTATCTATTGTTACCATGCCCGAGCTACGTTAGAGCTAGCGTATCTATTGTTACCATGCTCGAGCTACGTTAGAGCCATCGTATCTATTGTTACCGTGCCCGAGCTATGTTAGAGCTAGCATACCTATTGTTACCGCGCTCAAGCTACGTTAGAGCTAGCGTATCTATTGCTACCGTGCCCAAACTACGTTAGAGCTAGCGTATCTATTGTTACCGTACCCGAGCTATGTTAGAGCTAGCGTATCTATTGTTACCATGCCCGAGCTACGTTAGAGCTAGCGTATCTATTGTTACCATGCTCGAGCTACGTTAGAGCCATCGTATCTATTGTTACCGTGCCCGAGCTATGTTAGAGCTAGCATACCTATTGTTACCGCGCTCAAGCTACGTTAGAGCTAGCGTATCTATTGTTACCGTGCCCAAACTACGTTAGAGCTAGCGTATCTATTGTTACCGTACCCGAGCTATGTTAGAGATAGCGTATCTATTGTTACCATGCCCGAGCTACGCTAGAGCTAACGTATCTATTGTTACCATGCCCGAGTTACGTTAGAGCTTTCGTATCTATTGTTACCGTGCCCGAGCTACGTTAGAGCTAGCGTATCTATTGTTACCATGCCCGAGTTACGTTAGAGCTAGCGTATCTATTGTTACCATGCCCGAGTTACGTTAGAGCTAGCGTATCTATTGTTACCATGCCCAAGCTACGTTAGAGCTAGCGTATCTATTGTTACCATGCCCAAGCTACGTTAGAGCTAGCGTATCTATTGTTACCATGCCCAAGCTACGTTAGAGCTAGCGTATCTATTGTTACCATGCCCGAGTTACGTTAGAGCTAGCGTATCTATTGTTACCATGCCCGAGCTACGTTAGAGCTAGCGTATCTATTGTTACCATGCCCGAGTTACGTTAGAGCTAGCGTATCTATTGTCACCATGCCCGAGCTACACTCGGGTCCTCTTCTAAATGTTTACATACACACTGGCCCGAGAAACGCTCAGGAATAGTATTCTGTAAATGATTCCTATTACTGCCTTGGTTCGTAAAAAATATTAGGTGGCAGCACTTCCCATAGTAAAACTAAATAATCTTATTTCTTTTTTACACTTAATTAACGCTCTGCAACCATCTGTGGTACTTATCAAAACGGCTTCCTCAAAATCAACTTTGCTTGACGATTCCAATATAGAATCGATAATATTAGATAATTCCGGTTCATAGCTTGAAGATTGTGATAAAGATGATAAAATGGATAACAAAATGTGTACGATTCTTTTATTTAAAAATAAATTTTTGTCTAATAAATTTGTAAAAAAAAGTTTATGTACAATAACTACCACACAAAGTTTATATTTCTCTAAATGTTTCTTCTATAAAACAAAATTGAGTCCATATACAATCTGAAAGATCATAAATGACTCTATAATAAACACACACAAAATAAAAAAGTACTCTCGTAACAAAAATTCAAAATACCATAAATTTGGCCAGTATCTGACAGTTCACCATGTAGTTTCATGCCGGTGTGCAATGTAACGATTTTGTCAACAAAAAATTATATATATATAGGTTTTTTAGTACGACAAATAGAACTGTAAACTTGTTTTAAATGTAAACACTCATTTATGCTTATTTTACTGATTACGATTTTTCAAAAACTTGGAATTCTCTTAATTTGTTTCTTATGATTTTGTTCCAAATGGGTATCTTTAGAGTATTTGACATGACACATGAAAACATATACTTCTTTTGGGCCAACAACTCTTTTATGGGTAGTTTCACGAAGATTTATTCTAAAAATCTTATAATATATTATTAGAAATGGCTCCAATGACTTAGCTATAAATGGATATCTTGGGATTGTTTGACATTACAAATTGCACTGTATAATGTTTATTGGATACAAATTATTTTGATGTAGTTTACAAATCAGTAAATTATCAAAAATTTGAAATGTTTTAAAAATGGTTCTAATGATTTTAGAATATATACTTGGGTTATGTGTAGTATGACAAATAACACACTGTATACTTGTTTTAGGGTAAAAACACTTTTATGGATGGTTTACTAATGACCCATTTTTTCAAAAACTTGGAATATTATAAAAATATTTCAAACAATTGGCTCCAAATGGGTATTTAGGAAGTTTTTTAAATGACATATTACACTGTATACATGTTTTGGGTTAAAAACTCCTTTAAGGTTAATTTACTGATGACTGATCTTTCAGAAACCTTAAATATTTTAGAAATTGCTAGAGCGAATTTATCCTCAAATTGATAACTTAGGAGTTTTTGAAATGACATATTCCATTGTATAATTGTTCTCAAGTAAAAATTAGAATAAAAGTCGTTTACAAAGGAATGATTTTTAGAAAATTGGAAATATATATTTAATAATTTAGTTATATATGAGTTGTATTATAGAGCGTTTGAGATTCAGTAAGTGAAGTGTTATTTTAATATGTGCCTGAAGGTAAAGGAAATAAAAAATGTATTCTTGAGTAATCTCAGGCTTGAGGTATGTTGGCTTCATCAGGTATAGCCACAACTTTGTTAGAAGGGGCAGAGCATTTTTCTAAGGACTAAATTGCCATGTGGAACACATCGAAGCAAAGTTTCACGTCAAAATTAATGCAAACTTTATCTCATATTATAGAATGAGAGTAAAAGGTCGTAAAGTACCTCAATTGAAGATCTAGATAAAACTATGAGGGACCTCAGAAGCAACAATGTGCTCGTAGAAGACGTCACTGTATTGTCCTTAGGAGACCTCCAACCAATGTTACCTGTAATTTCATGAATCACTAGAGATGTCGAGGTCAACACCTGCCTGAAAAAATCTTACTTATGCCTAGAAGTTGTGAAACTTTCACTGTCAACCAACTTTTATTTTTATTATTTTATTTATCACCATGTCTTACTACCAGTTCGGGTTATACGCTTAAGTATTAATTACGTGTATTAGTAATTGGAAATGTCTAATTTAGAGGAAGTGCACCTGCACTTGCGTGGAGGGAGAATGTAAAACCATTTAGGAAAACCACCCCCATTTTACTCGACAGAGATTCGAACCTCGATATCCCCGTCCTCGGCAGTCTAGCTCAACACGACGAGCGTGTTAGGTAACTACGCCACCGATGTGGGTGTCAACCAACATGCGCACCCAACTGTTTGAAGACAAAAACTAGACTTTTTAGTTTATATATTGTTAAAACTAGGTTAGGTGTCTTTGAATAACTCTCAGATATGTGTCGTGGTCAAGGATATCCAGGAATTGATTAATTTTATCCATCCCGATATACATCTTCTGCAAAACAAGCTTCTTTCGTGGTTCAAGGAGCATGCTATCTTAACTTCAAAAAAATGAATCGGCTAATTAACCGAACGACTGTATTTTAGATCAGTTTGAAGCGCCATCTCACATGTACAGTACATGCACATAGGCAATATCCTGTCTAATATTTTGATTCCTTTAGTCCAATCGGTTCACCCATCCAATTTCTTAAATTAGAATTTGAGCACCCATAATTTTTCTGCGTAATTTTAACCCACTTAAATTGTGTAATGGGACAGATAAACAGCCGGTAAATCTTTATCATAGAGGTGACTGTCATGATATGTTACACTATGGGAGAATGAGCCTTGATACAATGTATACCCATTATTCCATCAGACCTGCCCTTCCAGTTTAAAAGTATGCAGTCAAGGTTTTCCATGCGATGACCACAAACACAGTGCAAGAACAAATCCTGAAGATGGCAGGCGTTGATCTATATGGCAAATTTTTATCACATGGACAACTATATATGTTGTGTTCCCATAATAGTTCTGGCAGCAGCCTACAAATTCTCACTCCTGATGATGAAACCAATAGCTTCGTTTATAAAGAGGCCTTGCCTTAAATTTTGTTACTTTATTTCTTTCAATTAACACAAATATTTTGTTTGTCCAATTTTGAAACCAAAATAATTCCAATACATTGAATTTTTTGATTCTGAAGACACATTTTTTTATCAACTCTAAAAGTCTTACATTATACGTTGAATGATTTACTTTCTGTGCGGTAAATTAAAAACTGTGCGATTAGAAACGTAATTGTTTTAAGGAACATGTTTTTAAAACTGACATTAAAGTGAGAGAAGATGGTATTAAAACAAATCAATATTAAATAACTAACTATCCTTAAAGTTTCACTCTGTGCTCTGTAATTATTATATATAAAAATTCTTAAAAAATCTTTAAATCAAAATTGTAAATATAATATTTTAAAATTTGTTAATGGCCTTCAAGTATTATACACGAATTGATAATATTAAAATATGTTAAGTTATAGCAAATAAACTATTTAAGATAATTACAAAATATTAACTAAGAGTATTAACAAACAAATGTATATATACGATAAATATAATAAGATATGACTTGACGCATTAAAATTTACTCTAAAAAGTAAGAAACATTAAACACGTAGTATTAAAAAAGCGTTTTAGTGGAAAAAGGCTTAACTATTATATTAGATATGATTTTCATATCTATACTATATTAAGACTCTAAGGTATGTCTGTACATCCAAAATTTTGTTGAGTAAATAATTTTATGGATAATATAAACGATAAGAAGACTAAATAATACAGTTTTAAATTTTTTCAATCTGTCTGTTTGTTTGTTTGTTTGTTGCTTTTATATTTAAAAAGTACTTATTGGCTCTATACCGGACTCTTGCTTCTGTAAGATATATATATATATATATATATATATATATATATATATTTAGCACCGCGTCTTACTACCCGTTCGGGTTATACGCTTAAGTACTAATTACGCTAATGGATTAGGAATTGGGAGGGTTGAATTTAGAGGAAGTGAACCCGCATTTGCGTGGATGGAGAGTAGAAAACCATTTAGGAAAAACCACCCCCAGTTCACCCGACCGAGATTTGAGACGAGATCTCCCCGTCCTCGGTGGTCTGGCTCAATACGACTAGCGCGTTAGCCAACTACGCCACCGAGGCGGGTTTGCTTCTGTACTTCTTTGGAGCATGATACGCTACATGAAATCACGTTATCCCATGAATGAGTGAAGCAGTGCCAAAAATATCAGGTTTAAGTAGTAAACATATGCCACGGCTAGCTAGCACGGGTTTCACAGGATGGCCCTTGATTGATTCAAGCAAGAGGATCGTGGGGAGGGAGTGAGTTTGTGTTTCTTCTAGAATCTTCATACGTGCATAAAGCACTATCGACTAGGTTTAAATATTTTATAACATTCGAAGTTGCTGGATGTGTATAATGCATTAGCACTACGAATAATATTCTTACCATGGTTTGGCACTAAGTGGTTTAAACCAACAGCACAATTTTCTTTGGTGTTACAGGGCTCTCACTATAGAGTGTTTCTATCAATTTACTTTATTTTAGTTTCCTGATTAATATATTTAAAACATTTCTTTTGGTGTTAGTTACAACAATGCCTACACGTAAGGGAGTCAATCTTTACACAAGGACAGCAAAAGTCTAAACGATGACATTTGGTGTCCATTGCAAAACACTGCCTCCATCTAAGAGGACTGCATAGCTTTATACCATTTCTTTTGGTTCCTTAAAACAGGTGGTCGGCAATATGTGCCGTTGTTGACATATAAAGTATGTCCCTTGTATCATAGAGGTCTGAAATGGTGTTTTTTTTTTGAATAGGTAAGATAATTCTGTGGAAAGTGGTGGTCGCAGGTACGGTGGCGATCACGGCCGTACGCAAGTAACGACCACGAGCGCACGCAAGTAACAATTAGTTCACGGCTCATAACTTACATCACATCACGTCATTTATAGAAATACATATAAATTTAATACAACTGTCCAAGATGGTAAATATTGCTTTGTTTTACTGGATGCTCGACAGTAGTGTTTTTCTAAGGGAACAAGACTTTCAATGTAAGAATTTACCGCAGCCTTTTTTTTAACATGTCTATTACACACTTGCTGAGCTAGTTTCAAATTAATGCCCAACATAGAACAAAAGCCTTTCTTACATACATTCACGAGTTTTGTTTTTCCGTTTGTTGTTTTTGGGACCAGGAAACGATTAATAGTTTCTAGTACTTGATTTAGTTCAGCTCTGGTCTTAGACGCTTTGGTGATTCACTGTTAGTGTACTTAAGGATAAAATTGTCCTGTACTTAATTATCTTTTTCAGAATAAAATGTTTGGTGGAACTTGCGTATATCTTGCATTGAGAGTTCACAACATTTTAATGATTTACCAAAATGTTTGCACTGGGGAATTCTTGGCAATGATTTTGCAGAATATCTTCTCGATTTTTCCAAGGCCCTTTCCTATTTCTTCAGTTTTCTATGTGTTTTACGGCCTTCTCCCCTTTCACAAGGTATAACCTGGGACCTTCTAACATTGTCTTCATTAGACTGCACACCTTCCATTGTGTACGCTACACTTTCATACAATTTCACAAGAGTTTGGATTGAGAAAGAAAAATAACTAAACAAAAATCAAAATATATTCCAAAATCTATCAATAAATTCACTTATTTTGAAGGTAGGCCTAATTAAATTATACCCTTTGGGTAGCCAAACACATGTTTAACCTAAACCCAAGATATCAGGCACAACAGTTTGAAACTAATACGTGGCTAGGCTAAACATATTAAAAGTTAAAGACTTTTGGAATATATTTTGATTTTTCATTCTTGCCTTTTCTAAAACTTATTTAAATAAATCTTTTAATGCACTAGAATAATAAAAAAAATCACAATTTATCTCACTTAAATAGCTAAGATAACGACAACAGTAACACCAAACTTCAATGATTAATACACACACACAACCTATAGTCAGAATTTGAATTCATCAGGGTTATCAATCTTGAAATTCTCCATGAAACTATGAGAAATAAAAAGGATTTAAATTAATTTAGTGTTTTTTCTCTGTGGTAGATAGATTGATTATTTAGTGGACAAGAGACAGGATGATAGGACTTACTTATATCTTATCATTCCATTAAAACAGCCGTATGTATAAAATTAGATATGTTTCTTTAAAATTTTATGTACACATTTATTAAGTAACTCGAGTTAAAATAAATGGTACGGAACTCCGCACGGACTTTCCAGTTCTATGGTCTTAAAATGGAAATATTTACTCAAAACTCTTAATATATGTGAAACTAGCACTAGCAAACCCAAGCAGAAATTGCACTAGTAAAACATTTTTTGAATCCCGGTTAAAAATGTTATAATTTTATTTTTAAATAATATCCTCATTTGTATGTCTGGACCAATAAAAATAATAGATTTGGGTCGAAAAGGTTCAACACTTCGTATTAAAATTTCGACTTCCGATTAGAATTTTAACATTTATTAGGTGTTTCACATATTGAGGTAATCGCATTGCTATTCAATTCCTTATTTATAAATTTTGACCAATAAATAATGTAAATATTGCCTATTGAGTCTAAAATGAAAGAGATAGATTATTGCTGTGCAAACATTTCTCCTAAGAAGTTAAAGGAAAAATAACAAACTTTTTGAGACTTAATTATATTTAATTATTCTATGACATTAGAAAATTATTGCGTTAGTACTTAAGTAGTATCTCTTTACAACTAAAGCTTACAAAATTGTATTAATATATTTGCCAATCCCCCAGAAACTTTTGGTTTTATAAAACTATAATTCAAATAAAAGTTTTCTATTTTTAATAGTACTGCAATTTTGCAATAGTAGGTTATTTAGTATCTTAAATACTTGTGTAGATGCGGAAATTTCTTGTTCTGTAAAGTACCCTAAAATTCATTTTCATAGGAAAATGGACATGTCCATTTTATTTATAATCTTAATCAACGCTAAATACGAATTTTAATAATAATCGCTAGCGCCGATTTTGAGAAAATGATTTTTTTACTCTTTTCGCTTTTTATTAATCTACTCTTAATTTTATAGTTAAACAGACACACAGACAGATGGCATTGAAAAAAACACTTTTAAGGGTTCAGGGGGTAATGAGACGTCGATATCCATCAACATTTTGGGTTAGATTTTTTTTACGGTTGCAATACTTGACCTTTAGTGTTTGAAAAGTTAAAATATATATAATTGCCTATTACTTGAAAGTTATTAGTTTTATAAAAATATGTTTCAAATAAAAGATTTGTATTATAATCAGACCTACATATTTGCAATGAAAAGTAATTTTATATCTCAAAGAATTACGGAGATATGATAAATAATAAGAATTTATGCATCAGACCAGAAACCTTAGTCATTTTGCTGAAATATTGAGAGTAGCCATTTTGTTTGGAATATTTATAGATGTAAATAGATGACATTTAATCAAAATCATTAAAACCAATTTTGATAAAATCGAATTTTTTACCCTTAATTTTAGGGTTAGATATCCAATTCCATAAACCCTTGGGGCAACCCTATGAAAACCCTAGATACCAAGTTTTAGCCCAATCGGTAAAATAGTTTAGGCTCTATTTGGAGGTACAGACAAACAGACACAGACGTAAACTAAAAAAAAAAACTTTCGAATTCGGGG